>CM046727.1:26122315-26170315 GCA_025584915.1 Monochamus saltuarius | reverse complement strand
TGGCTGCCCTAAAAGGTCCAGAATCACTAAAACTTGGTTTTTATGCCAATTTACGTTGGTTGTATTGTTTACTGTGATTGGTTACATTCATGTCACATTCTTTAATGGCATTTAAAATGACAGCAAGTTAGTTAATTTCATATTGCAATGCAGCCATTATATTTGCACAACCGCCAACATAAAGCAAATAAAATATCAATTTTCTGGACCTTAGGTCCATAGAAAACGCGGCACCTGTCACGTGACCTATATCATGAACCGACGCTGTCTATATTTTTTCTAGGTTTGTGGTGAGAAGTAACACCGGTAGACGTCTGGCGGGGATAACTGATCTAGTGATAATAATATCGATTAGTTATCGACCAGAGTTAAAAATGATTAAATTACTAAAATGGCCATTAAAAAATTAAGGTTTGTCATAGAAGGGTGAAAATTAAGGGTTGTATGTATTTTTTAATGCCACATCATAAAAAAAATATAAATAAAAACTTTTGTCCAATAAATAAAAAAAAATGTTTGAGGTGGACCATCCTTATCACTTAGGGGTATGAAAAATAGATATCAAATATTGTGGTTGAATTTTCGAGTGCTCATAGTTTCAAAAGTGAACTTAATAGAGTGTTTTCATTAAACGAGGTTAGTAAATTTAGCTAGATTAATTGTTTTAGATAATTATTGAATAAAGCTTTGTCTGTAGAATTGTTCATTAGCATACCATGTTTGATATCAGAAAGCATACATATGACTTAATTGATAGGAATTGTAGGAGATTTGATTTATTTTAGCTTAAAATAGCTTTCTAATACCGTTAAAAATGTTACAAAAGCTAATAATAAAGAATATATAGGTAGATATTGTGAGTGTAATTCAACGCTGGTCGGGGCTTTAGTACGCAGAGTAGTTAGTTTCACACAATATTGTTAATACCTAAAATTATATAAAAAAAGCTTCTATTGTTTACTTCATTAATACAAAAAACATCTTACAAACAAATTACGTAAAAAGGCTTTTACTTAGTCTTAAATATACCTTAGCAATTTCATAACACAGTTTTCAGGACATTGTAGTTGTATTTTTATTTTTGGAATGTATTTGTAGAAAAATTTTAGATATTTTTTATAAGAGTTTTTTGTTGCATTTAGGCAGATTTAAAAGCCCTTTGGCTATTGGCATTCATATTTCGGACACCCTGTTTTAAAACTCATATTGGAATATTATGTATTCTGCTGATAACGAACTAATATGTTTAAATATTTTACGTTGTATTAAAACACCTACACAAATAAAACATAGTCTTACTATGTGAGGCGTTAAAAGATGAATTTGACCTCGATTGCCAAGAAAATACCTTCAGGGCGCTATCTTTATTGTTTGGAGTAATCTCAGATTTAAACTGTCTTTCATAAAATGTTTAACTAGGCGCCAACGGAATTAATTCGCTTTCTGTTTACGAGATTATGAAATTTCTCTGCCAGAAGTTCTCGTAATGCGCAAAAAAATATTTATTATGAAATCAGTGTTAACATATATGATTTTAATGTTTAATTATTTGGATATTTTGCTTTTTATAGCGATAACAGATTTTAAATATTTTAATCTTGTCGAAATCTTTATTTCAATAAAAATCTATAAATATTCTTATACATTCGGTCATAATCCATTTTAACCACGTTTTTAGAAGGCCTAATAAAGACAGAAAATCGAAAAAAATATATTACTCGACCTTTTAAAAGAAAAGTAGATCGACCCACAACTCCCTGTAACACGACGGTTCTGGTATGTTCGAGCGTTGAAGCAGGCCGACACCGCATTGGGAGCTCTGAATGAATCGAGGCCGCCAGGGGTCAGTGACAGTCTGAAAAGGGGGTTAAAATAATGATTTGAAAATAATTTTTCAATTTATTTTTTCATCGCGTATTCGTATTATATTAATTTTCCCTATCTTCTCTTAAAATTAATGACATTATGACTGAATCACCCTGTATAAGTACAGTGTCTCGGAGTGAGTATAACAAAAAATATCCGGTAATAGTTGAGGCCAAAAGAAGTAGTAGTAAATATTATTTTAAAGGGCATTTATTTCATTACTGTAAAGTATGCCATTTTACATTCAGGCAGAGATTAACAGGGTGAAATTACTGGAAATATACCTACTAATCAGGCAGTGGCGGCTCGTGACTTTTTAAACTAGCTAACTACAGAATTAACATTTTATGGAAACTTTTTCTTAATCATTAAGTATTTATAGGTAAGTCAAAAAATACAAATACAGGATTATATGAAATTGCTCTACTTCTATCTATTCCCACATATAAAACAAGGTTGCCAAATTTTCGTTTTCGCTTGTCTCCACTTTTAACAAAATATTTTTAAACACTCGCTTTATATAAAACAGATCTACTCGACTAGCTTTTAAATTTGCAAATTTATTTATGTCTTCATAAAATTGAAACACTTGTTGCAGGAATTATTAAAACTAAGCAGAATAATTTGTATGCTTTCGAATTCCTTGTATATTTTTATCGATTTTTGAACTTTTGAACTATATTAGGAAATTGTTCGTCTCTGTACAAAATATAAAGTTCGTTTTTCCAACTTTTTGTCAAAAACGTTTGGATAATTTGTAGCAAACATTTAAACAATTTTGCATTTTTTCTTTGCATATTCGGAATTTTTGGGGAATCTACTAAAGCAAGGAAATTAAAATTGTGTAAATTTCAAAAATGAGTTGAAGGAAAATGCAATCTATAATTTCGTAGTATAGCATTAATTAAAAACACTCTGTATCTCAATAGGTGCGTGCGAAAAAAAAAATTATTCATTATGTTTATAGTAGTATAGTACAGTACAAAGTATTGTATGTCTCTGTTGATTTCGGTTCCTATTGTCCGTAATAGTAGTAGTTAGTGTATTTTCTACAATTCTTTACAAGTATTTGTAAAACAATGAAAATTCAATATTTTAAAATATTTCTTATAAGGGAAAAGAATAAAATAGTGGAAGTGAAGTTCAGCGAATTTTATATTTATATGGATACATAGAAATGGGAATAAATTATTTATGTGCTTCTAAGTAGAACTGTATAGTCGTGGAAAGAAAAAAACAAGATGTTATTAATATTGATTTTAAATATAGTATTTTGGGTTTCCTTTCCTCAGTACTAAAGTTTTACTATCTATAAAGTAGATTTATCTACTAAACTTTAGAGGAACAAATAATATACCAGAAACATGTTATGTGACGTCAGTGAGATTAGGCAAAATGCTAATAAAATTATTTACATTTGTTTTATGCTTAATCGGATGTTAGAATTTGTAAATACGACAGTGCTCTTTTATTTTTGTCAATATTTTTCAAACTGCATATTTGTGGATAAATAATTCAAAATCACAGTTTGAGAGTTTTTGATAATATGTCGCTGTAAAAATTGTTGTAAAATAATTTCCACCTCTTTTCTAATAATAACTTCGTTATTTCTCTCGAATATTGGAGTAAATTTTACATACTTTATGTATTACTGTGTAACCGCACTTACAATATAGTAAGGATACAAATTTTTATATATTTTTTAAGAAAATGTTTGGCCTTAATTTTCACTAAAATAGATATGCATTTCTCGTACTTACAATCGAAATTTCAAAATCTTTATGAAATTTATATACATTACAATATTTGATTGTGATATATTCACATTTCTACATGGTATTTTATAGTTTCTTTTCCCTTTATTTATTTTTTTCTGTAATTCACGTTCTGACCAAGGATCAATGTATAGGTGCAGCGGTGTTTTTGACGCTGCATTTTTCAAGTGCAATAATTTTAATGGTCGTTAGAAAAAATGTTTTACTCATTTTTTTGTCTTGCTTTGACGTCGAAAAGGTTACAATTTATAACAAATAACCTGTTCTATAAAAAGTACGAATTAATACTGTAACAACCAGCCTTACCTATTTTGTTTTTAATTTGACAAACGAACAAAATAAAAAATTATTCTACAAGCAAACGTTGCTTATTATTTTATTTCGTTTTGTTTCAAATACTTACGCAAATGTAATTCTAGGAACAAGTATGTATTGGAAGTACGAGTATATGTAACATAATAGGAGGTGGAAATATAGTCATAAGTTATCAAAGATAAGATAATATCGGTATATATTTGAACAGAAAATGTTAGTTTAGTAGTAATTTATGAAAGTTGATATTTAATAATCCCTATTTTTACATTATACCTATACTACTGCCCTTTTTTTTCATTATTTTTAGAAATTCGATGTGTCATTATGATGTTTGTTTTTGCTCTTCCGACATAACCTGGTGAACAAATTTTGCTGCATATGACTAAATTTGGATGAATTGATCGCACAAGTTGTCAGATACACAACATGACACTCCCAAACACGGAATTTCAGGAAATAACTACTCTGCAGGCTAATGTCCCGACCAGCATTAAACCTCTAGCAATAGCTAGAGTCATTCGTCGGCGACCCACCAGACATATACCAGTTTCGAGCTTATTAACTCTCATCAGTATAACATAGGTGAGGTAACCGACGAACGGCTTTAACTTTGCAACATATCGTTATCGTCGTTTCGCAATAGAGGTTGCTAGCTTTCAATGATTTCTACGGCAATGTAGAACGCTTCTTGTCTATGGCTGTTTAGTCAGGCATAGAGTAGCTAGTGACCATTAGACGTAGCTCTGCTACTACGGCGCCTTAACATGACACTCAAGGGAGTAACCACTGGGATCAAAATTATGACAAGATTTCTCAAAATAGAGATTTCCAAGAAATTTCGCATTTGATAAAAATTACTATACTGGGACTAGGTGTCTGTAAAAGGTTGGCAAAAACACACGTATTCCCGGTTAACCTTAGTTCAAAATTTTATAGTTTCCGAGATATAGGGTGTTCAACTTTTTTAGTTTTTTCTCAATAACTATCATAAATTGTAGTAAATACAAAAAACTTAGTGGTCAGTTTTCTGGTACGAGAAATTGAAATATGGCCTCCAATTTGCTCTCAATTGTAGAGGAAACCCCCTACAGTATTTACATGCATTTAAATCGTCATAACTTTTCTGCACTGGTGAATTCATTATTTGATCATGAATTCTTATTGTTTGACTTTTTTTAAATGTCTTGAACAACCGTTTCTTGGATAGGATTATTCAATTAAGTACTTTAAAATTTTGGACTAAGATAATTGGCTCTAGGTACATGTGGTAGCATCTTGTTCAGATTTTTTAAGAGACACTGTACTAGATGTAGTCACAAAAAAGTTATTACGATTTAAATCCGTGTGAAGTACTGTAAGTGATGCTTTCTATAATTTACAGCAAATCCGCAGACATATTTCAATTCCTCGTGGCAGAAAATTACGAGGGTAAGACGCGAAAGATGGCGCTTTACGATATTGGCTGAAACTCTAAGATTAAAAAAAATGGGAAATTAACAGTTTCTTAGAAATAGCGATATATTTGCACGGTGGTCTGTGATTTGCACAATAGTTAAATTGTTTCATAAGGTGCGAAGGGCCGAGGTTAACTCTTGACTTAACTCTCGACTTCCCCACCTCCCAGGTACGGGATGTCCGGTTTTAATGTTTACAAACTTTTACATAAACTACTTAGTGGATGGAGGCACCAATTCAAAATTTAACGTCGAAATGTAAAGTCAATAAAATGAAACAAAAAACCATTAAACTTCACTACTGATTGTCTTCCAGTAGTTCCAAACAACCGTGATACGAATCGCGCTATCGCGCACCGCATGTTATCGACTCATTGATCATACGCCATGGCATAATAATGCGATCTGCGTTATTCGCGAAATAGAGACAAAAATAAATATAATAGCGTCCATAATGACGCAAGGTGACTATTGTCAGTATTTCCGGTCAAATTTGCCTCCACATGACGCGGGATTTTTCGTGTTTTTTCGGGATTTTGCAAGATTTGTGACAAGATTTTCATGAGTGGTTACGCGAAGACACTCGTCAGGTGATGTTGACTATCATCCAAAGCGATTGTCATTGTCGGCTTCCTTGAATCTGTTCACCTTTCACGGCATCTTAACTAACTAAAACTTCATGCTCGTATTGAGTTTGCATTATTTTATACGTTTTCTGAATAATCTCCGCAACTTCATACATCGTAAATAGTTTTTACGTTATAACTTCGATAGGTGACTTATTATAGTACGAGTTGTTTTACGGATGAGGCACAATGTTATATGGGTTGCATATTTTGTAAAGTCACATTAATCGGGCCCATTCAAATAATTCTGAACGTATTGATAAGACCTCGTACATCAGTATAAAAGTGAAGATAATAATTTAATTTACAATTCGTATATTCTGTATGTGTGGTCAAGCACCGTGAAGGATTTGGAAGTCCGTAGAACAGAATTTTGTACGGAATGAAAGGGGCTCATACGTAGGTAATCGATTCTATTTCCATATTCTACTTTTATTTTTTCATTCATACGGTTTCCAGTTGACTGCATTTATAAGTAACGAAATCGGTAAATATTTGCCGTTACTTTGTGTAATTAGTTACCGATATAGGCACATATGGGACAATTTCTATGGCATTTCACCGGCCATTCCAAGGTCGACTCGACTGTGGGTGTATTATGTATGGGATAGGCGGTTGCCACAGCCGTAGTATACCCGGACGTTCGAGCAACTTGGCAAAGCACACGTGTCCGTGTACCAACTTATAAATATTATTTAAAAATCTGTTATGAATGGCCTGGTGTCTCTAGTCTGTTGTATTGTGTCGTGAGCTGTGTTTTTTTTTTCTTTACGGACTGAATTTATTCCTTTGTGTTTCGAGGTATATGAATGTAACTGCTCTCACGGATAGTAGATGTCTTCTCACAAGAAGTAAAATTGGTGACAGTGAAATGCGAATTATGTTTTACTAATGGCGAACAAACTTTTTTGTTATTGGATAAGAGCGTAAACATGGCAAATATAAAAGTACGTATCACGTGACATGTAGCTACTACTGTTCGCGATAGCATTTTTTTTTCAATTTTCGTCTCGGTAGATGTTTTTATTTAAAACAAAGGGAATTACCTACTAATAACTATAATTAATATTTAATTACATGTAGAAATGGTAAGATGCAGGCAACATTTCGGTATGAAGAGCTTTCAGAAATTATCTCTACTATTTATGATCATCTTTGAATAGAAGGTATCGATTAACCTGGAAATAAAAAAAATGACAATTGTTATACAAAGTGATGGTATTTTAAAACAATCTGGATTAAATGCCAATAGTTTGACACCGCTGCCATATATTCAATATGCAAGGTCATTCACGACAACCTTGTCTTGTATCATGAACGAAATTTGCGTTTTTTTACGCGATTTTGCAATTTTGCAAAAAATTGCGAATTTTTTAATAATTTTTCAAATTTTAAGTTTAGTTTCGTTTTCAAACACATATAATAATATAATTTTAATGTAGCATATTGGCAACAGTATTGCATTGTCAGTGATAACACATCACATCACATCACATGATAAAATTTAATTTGAATGTGTGCATAAGAAGAAATGAAATGGATATTAATCTATATAGGGTGTTCAGTAAAGAATGGGCCTTACTTTAAGGCTAGTTTAAATCAATTTAGTACAATTTTGCTTCCAAGAAGTTAGAGACCTAAGAAATTACTTTTTTAATTTATTTTTTTACGATAATTTAAGGTTGGTTTAATGTATTTCCAAGCTCAACAGACATATTAAACGCAGTTTTCCGTAAAATTGTGAATTTTAGAAGCACGCAACAAGTTAATTTCCAAAAACTTCTATCCTTCAAAGAAATTTTAGAACGCCTTGTACATTTAACGCAAAAATTAATGAGATATTCGTGTTTAGCTCACAAAAACACCTTTTGTAAAATTTGAATTCAATTACCCAACAAATAACAATATTATCGTAAAAAATTTAAAAAATTCTCAGTTGTATAACTTTCTACAACTAACTAATAAGGAAGCAAAATTGTACACATACATTTGTCCAAGAAAGCTATTGAACCTAAAACTCCATTTGTTTATTTTTGCCAAAGCCAATGTAGGACCGCTGCAAAAAACGATCGCTCTAGTAAAGTTTACCTTCTTACGAGATCGAGATATATAAATTGTAATAGTTGATAATATTTAGTGTAATACGAGGTGTACTATTAATTTTTATATGGTTTGAGCGCATAAATTCATTATTAAATACCTATATGTATTGTCGGTATTCTGTAATTGGCACATCTATATATACTAATTTTAAACCTTATTTTAGTACATGTAAATTCTATTTTTAGATAGAAGTAGACACTGTTTAAAATATGGTTGCCAAAATACGTATGCCCTTTATTGTCATGTTTAATTACTCATGACAGTCTTAATTTCTCCAGCCAAAACAAAAATAAATAGAAACTTTAAGGTCAAATTTTAACATACCTATTGTTTTTCAAGCAGTCGGATGTTTTTCCATTTTAAATATTTATTATTTATTGATTATCAGAGTTACTTCTGAAGAAAACAGCTATGATCTCTCGAAATGTCAAGAAACCAATAACGTAGCAACCAGTCTGAAAAGTGAAAACCGAACTAATATAAGAACATTAAACATTGTGTTATGAATGAAAACAAAAATATCAAATAATGCTATTATAGGTAGGGAGACCAGGTACGAAAGTAACATTTTTTTGTAAAGCCGGATAAATAAAAAATTAACAAAGTTATATAAATGTACTTACTCTAAGTCGTTTCCTTGGCATTTTATATATAGAAGAAAAATAATATTGAAGTAATTAAAGTTCATATTGATGTACAATTAATAAAAAAGTAGAGAGTGTACGTCGTTACAACCTACCCAATGGTATGGGTCAAAAGTAACTTGTAACATATGAATAATAGGTAATAACTTGGTATATAAAGTGAGTATTTACAAGGTATTTGTTTATTGATTATACCTATATAAAAGTAAGTTGTAGTGCAGGTAAATAATATATTTTATTTGAAAAAAATAAATAAATAAATAGAATAATGAAACAAAAATATAAAATATTTTTGTTTTGTTTTTAGTAATAACAAAGAATCCTATCCCAATTTGGCTTTTGCACGATTGTCTGTCGCCAGACTCGTCCATATTCCATATTTGGGATGGATCAAGTTTTTCCCAATCCATAACAATCTTTCCCACAATCTGTTGTTCGTTGTCTTTTTAGACATCCTAAATAAAGAGAATGAATTTGTATATTCCCACACAGTATAACAAATACTGAAGTAATTATCTGGATATCTACAGAATTATCATTTTAAATATGACAAATACGGTCATAGGTATTAAATATAAGGGACGGTTGTAACATGTTACAATCGTCCCCCTATGGCATTGTTACAATCGTCCCATTACGCATTTTTCACGCGATTGACAGGATACTTGCTTAAAACTTTTTTTAACAATTATTTTTAATTAAAATACCTACCATGCTTAGGTTATAGCCAATATTAGTATTAACTGAACAAACCAATAAATTAACTCAAAATAACGTTCAGTTCAAGGATTATGATAGATTAAGATAAAGAATGAAAACTTACTTTGCATATCATTTTGCACTGTGCACGTCTTAACTAGAACTATAAGACACTACGGATATTGTTGTTCAAATAGGTTAATGTATATTTCATTGCCGACTCGATGATGATATAATATCATAGACAAACCTCTTTAGAAAGACAATAGGCTTACTGTTACAACCAACCCGTGTTTCTTTCGTACCCGGTCTCCCCTACATATATTTAAGTTTTCTCCATTAATTATCTCAAAATTTGTAGGATTTAAATGAATTATAAGAAATATTTGAATATTCTACAAAGCTTTTGTTTGATTATTTTCCTTGATACTAAAACATATATCCAAATGTATAGATCAGTGGCAAAGATACTGATGTCCTATTAAAAAGTTGTTTATAGGTAATTAAAAATTGAAATAAATTTTAATTTTGACTATTTTATTTTTAAATAATAAATACTCTGGAAACAAAACTCAAAAAAAATATTCAAACTTCATTCCACCAAGTGATACAAACCGTTTAATCTTTATTTTAAATTGTCTGGGACAGTTTTGTATTGCATCTAGTAAAATATTGGCAATTATGTCTCATTATGTCCATTTGGAATACAGTCGAAAAATAGTAGATTACAAATTTGCTTGAAAACGAAATTTAATCTCTAATCCAGTTTTAACAAAATCCAATTTCCAAACTAGATTCAATTTAATTTAGATTAATCTAAAATTAATAAGCCGACTTTTATAATCCTGAAAATTCCTAATTAAAATTGGTAAGCTATATTCTATGGCTCAACAATATGTACTTATTGTCATCCGAGTATATCCAAATCTAGCCCAGAATTAATAAACCGTAACATGAGTGAATAATATCAAATTCCTAAATTAATCAGGAATGAATATACATACATATGTATAATTAATTATATATAAAAAAATATATAGTACGATCCTAGATATAATAAAAACAGAAATCATTTTTCGATGGGCCATTCAATTACAAACACGCAATTTCTTATATTTTTAGTATATGTCGCCTGTTGCGGCAAACGTGATTTGTCTGATCTAAAAGTACATATTTTATACAGTGAATTTGAGAACTTCTCTAAAAAAAAATTTTGAATGTACAGGGGACTTTCAAATACAATTTTATATATTTTTTTAGATAAGTCCTGAATCACTCTGTATATCAGGCGTTTCTTTAAGGTCGGCTAACGGATGTATCTCGGAACTACTTGTCCTACAACTTCCGGAAAAAAATATTTATAAGAAAAGAGACATCGAGAAGTCTATTAAAATTATTTGTCACTTTCAAATTTTACCGCTAGATATTAAATTACTTTTAAATGAAAGCCGAAAAGTGATAGGCCGTATTCAGACGAAGTCAGCCGCTGAGCCGCTGAGAAATCCAGGCCAATCAAATGCACGCATTTAGCTGAATTCTTACTCAGCGGCTCAGCGGCTGACTTCGTCTGTATACGCCCATTTTCTTCACAAATCAATAGTGAAGGTGTTATGTTGAACGGTTTTCGGCTCTCGTATTTCCACTTTAAAAATTGTTTATTTGACATTTTGCTCTATTTCTTAAAATAAGGGGTAGGATGAAGGCGAAGCGTACTGCAGAAAAAGGTGGAAAGCTACCGACTACGTTAGCCGATTTTAGCGAACTTAGTTTTGTTTTAAAGCTGTTTAATAGCCGAATCATTATCTATAACAATGCTTAACTTATTATTTCAACTTAAACTACCAGATGGCGTAATTTGGTATCTTTAGAAGTTATAAAATATTTTTGCTCATAACTTAGGTTTGGAAAATGACAACTGCTTTCGGTTTGTATCATTTTTTTAAACAATTTTACGATAAGATGAAATAAAAAAATATCGTCTTCCATTTATCTTTTCATATAGAATTAAGTAAACTTCTAAAGATATCAGATAACGCCATCTGGCGGTACAAATTTCAACAGAAACTTAAGTATTATTACACAATATGCTTCGGTTATTAAACAACTTTAAAACAAGACCAAACCTACTAAAATCAGTCAACGTAGTCGAGAGTTTTCCAACTTGTTCTGCAATACGATTTTACCCTCCCCCTACTCTTTACTTGAAGAGATAGAGCAAAATAAACAATTTTTCAAGTGTCAATAGGAGAATCCAAAGCCGTTCAACATACTTCACTATTGATTTTATGGATAAAACCTCACCTTTCGATTTGGATTTAAAAGTTCGCCATGTAAAAATATAAAATTTGAAAGTATAGTAAACTCTCGGGATCACTTTTGTTATTAACATTTTTATCTGGAAGCAGTAGGACAAATAGCTTCCAATATACTGCCGCTGGACGACCTCAACGGGACACCCTGTACATTATATTAATATTTTTTCTAAATATTTTTGCTGAAACTTTTTTTTACGGCTTTTTTTAGGAAATACAGAATTATTAAACATGTTTTAAATATTCAAGATTTATTATCTCAAAATTGAAGTACATTACGACCTCTATTTCTAAACAATAATACTGGGGCTTTCTGTATATTCTATAGGATATCTATCTAGAAATAAGAAACAATTAGTTTTTTATATGGACAAATTTGATCAGACGCCTCGAGCTGAAAAATTCTCGATTGGCATTTTAACAGGATCTTATGTTTTAAACTTGTTTATCTACCTACTATTTGGCAAAATCTACAAATACTGTATGTCAATTTCCTAAGGAATGACTAGAAGCACTTGGTCATAAAGCTGCCGTTAACCTTCTGACCAGGTAGATATCTCCTTAATGAAAGCTGAAATGTTTTTCGTTTTTACTTACTTAATTTTATTCAGGCGCCAGTCCAAACCATCTTAAGCGGGTTTATACGTGATACAAAAAATACGATTCTCTCTATTATTTTAATTAAATTCCCATTTGCATATATATTATGGAGAAATTAATCACCATTCTATGGTTTAATTGTCTAAAATGTCTTATAAAATAAGAAAGTATTATTATTAACTTACTTAAATAGAATTCGTCGAAGTACAGCATTTTAAAATACAGTTATTTCAAATTTTAATTACAAAGAAAATTTGTATGTAGGTAGTCATAGTAGTAGTAAATTTTGTAATAGATGCATATAATTCAGTTATGTGGGTGTAAAATAAAAATTTAAAATGTAAAATAAAGATAGATATTTATCTTCATATCAAAGATGAAATGATAAATATTTTAATGTGATAATAGAAAGTCAGTACTACAGGGTGTCCAGTAAAGAATGGTCCAAATTTCAGTGCTGTATTGTTCGGGCTAAAAGTTCAAGGTTGCCGACTTACAGGGTGTTAAATTTAAAAAAAACTGTTGCTAATATTTCAAACAATTTTTGAGATAGGTATTTGCTTCAAAATTGGTACTAGGGTTTTTTTGACGTGACAACAAACAAAAACCCAGTGCCAAATATGAGTAAAAACTCTAATAAACATAACCCCTAAAACGCTCCGTTTTGCAGTTATAGGCTATAAGATGAACTACAGAATTAGTTTTTATGACGTAACTCTTTGTTGGAAAAAAGAAAAAACAATAACATTTTCAGAGACTAATTAGATTTATGAAGCCCATTAATATGGATATGACTAAAATTCATAGGTGTCATTTTGTAAATTTACTACAAAACATTTTACATAAAAAACACCAGGGACAAAAATATGTCAATAGTCTAAAACACACCCTTGCGATCTCTCGGTTCTATTCATTTCTACATTATTGATGGGCTTCTTAAAACTGACTAGTTCCTGAAAATTGCATTATGCTTTCTTTTACAATAAAGAATTACGCCACAAAAATTTCTTTGTTGCATCTTTTTTTTTATCTATAACTGTAAAACGATGCGTTTAGTAGACTATGTTTATTGAGATTTTAGTCGTGTTTTTTATGTACTATTCAAAGTTTGTAATATTTTACAGGACACACTGTATTTATAAATATATCCGAGTAAATATGTACTTCGAATAATAACTTAAAAGTGGCAGTATCGAAAATTATCATCTCAGAGATGTTTGCATGTGCTGATACATTCTTGTGTCTATCTAGTTTTGTCATTTGCTGTAGGTCATTTTCCGGATTGCTTGAAAATGAGAAGAACAAGTCCAATTCTCAACAAATATGATATGGAAAATTACAGACCTCTTACTGTTTGTTCGGCATTCTCCAAGGTATTTGAACATGCTTTTCTACATAGACTGTTATCGTTTATTAATAAAAATAATATAATATCTACCAATCAACATGGTTTCCTAAGCAGTAAGTCTACTGCTACTGCTTTGCATTCATATTATTGTCGTATTGTTAAGTATATAGAGGCTGGAGAATGTCCTGTTGGGATCTTTTGCGATCTCAGCAGGGCATTTGACTGTGTAAGTCACGATATCCTGGTAGACAAGTTGGAGAGATACGGAATCCGTGGCATTCCTCTAATGTGGCTGTCATCTTTTATTCGAAATCGCAATCAATATGTTTCTATCAACAATGTATCCTCCGAAATAAAGCAAGTTGGTGTAGGAGTACCTCAAGGATCGGTGTTGGGCCCTGTTCTATTTGTGTTATACATTAACGATCTAGACAAGTTGTCAGATTCCTTTACTTTTATGCTGATGATACATCCGTTGTGCTGTGTGATAAATCCGATAATCATTTATCCGACACTTGTATTGCTTTAATATCAAGTATGAGCAAATGGTTTAGCCAAAATTCGTTGCTCCTCAATACTAACAAAACTCAGGTTATCCGATTTCATAACAGACAAAAGTCTTGTAGTAATATTGATGTTAGTATTAATGATACTCATATTACTAACACGGATGTTATTAAATTTTTAGGAATAACCCAGGTGTCTAACGTGGAATAATAAATGTGATGAGTTGGTAATGAAGTTAAACGCAGTTTCATATCAATTTCGAAATATAAGAACTGTTTTAAATGTAGATCAGTTGCTAAATCTGTATTACGCGCAGGTTGAGTCGCGTTTGCGGTATGGTGTTTGTTGCCCAAAAACGGGTAATAAGGTGCATGTTTGGAATGTCACCCAGGGAGTCATGTAGTCATGTATTTATCCGGTACGGTATTTTGACAGTGCCTGGTGTGTTTTTATATGAAATATGCCTTTATATTTTTGTTAATAGAAGTAAGTTTGCATGTAGAACTCAGATTCACACTGTTAATACTCGGCAGGCTGACCATTTTAATATACCTTTCAGTAGATGCAATATATCTTTTAACTCACCTAATTGTTTTGGTCTAAGAGTATTTAATGGTTTGCCAAATGAAATTAAAATATGCGCGTCTCTCTATAGTTTTAAAAGGAGATTAAAAAGATATTTAGTGGATAAATGTTTCTATGCTGTGGACGAATATTTTGTCATCTGATTAATTGATATTAGGTACACAATTAATATATTGATCAAATGGATTTTTGTATAATTATATCTAATAATTTAAACATTTTTTATTTTTTTGATATGTTGTTTGTATATATTGTCTTGCCATATTTTTGTATGTGCATGTGTATATACTTTTGTGGTTTGCCTACATTGTTTATTTTGACTTGTCCTATACATTGTATAAATGTCTTAAAGGATAAATAAAGTATTTATTTATTTATTTATTTATCTCAATAACTTTATTATTTTTTACCAAAAAAAAATTATAACAGTTGTATAAGTATTTTTAGAGCTTCAAAAATTAATTTTTAGAATAGACAAATGAACATCGGATATGCGGCTTATAGATGTAAAAGTCGCTTTACAGTCTGCACTTCTTTCTGCAAGTTGCGCACTGAACAGAATAATTTGGTGATTTGTATGGTTCCTACCATACCCAAAAACTCCTAGGTTGAGTTATCAATTTCAAACTGCCTTCTTTCGCTTCTACTTGATTATTGTTTGACTGTCGAGCTTGCAGAATATATTAGTTGAAACTTTTATTGTATGTTATGCTGTTTGTTATTGTTACTTGTCCAATTTGAATAAACAGTTTAGTTTTTAGTGTGTATTCGGGTTAAAGTGTTGGTATCACTTCTATTGCAATAATTGTGAGTTGACGACTGTAAAACAAACTGCAAGTCGGATTTTTGGAAAAGGCATTGCAGGTGCAAAAATAATTGCGGACTGTACAGACTATGCGTGTATTCGTGATTGGTTATGCGCGATTCGTAATATGTGAGGAATTCGCGAATAGTGTGTAGGGTCTTGTTCGGTAAAAATCCATTCATAAAAACCTACAAATCATGAATCGCGAATTCACGCATAGTCTGTAGCGCGCATAAAGCGGCTTCAACTTCAAATTTATAAATTGAAAAATGAAAAATGACAAACACAAAAATATATTTAAAAAATACCTACTTTTTCACATCTCAGGCTTCCATCTTGTATTAAGTTTTGAAATATTTCCAAAATTGTAATTATTGTATGTTTAGCAAGAAACTCGGCAAGGGACGTACCATAAATCTTCTATTAATATAAAACAGAAGTTTTAAACTAAAATTGAATAAGCTAATATAAATTTTTATTTTACTTCGAAGACTTTTGACTCATTTATCATTTTTTGTTTTAGTGAGACGATGTCACTGCGAAGAACATTGTCCTGACAACCAACCAAATGGGACCTGTATAGTTCAGCATGGAGGCATGTGCTTTACATTAGTGGAAGCTGTGTATGATGACAAGTTGGGAATAGACGTTCCTGCATACACTTATGGGTGCCTTCCAGCAGACGAACGAGGTTTCATGCAAGTAAGTGTCTAATATGTACTTGCATTACTTACAAATCTTTATTTGCTTTTTGTCAAATCAAAAACAACTCACAATGCTAGAAAAGTGTTGATCACTCCCTCATATGCCAAGTAAACAAATGAATAGCAGTGAATGCTTTCATTTATATTATCTGAAAAGTAGGGGAAAGGCTTGGACATTCAAATTGATCATGATTTTAGGTTGCCAAACACAGCAGATTATACTGTTTCTGAAATAAATAATGGGAAATTACTCAATTTTCATTCTAAAATAAAAATTCAAGATATAAGAATTGTTTATAAAAAAATAAATAAAAATGTTAATTAAAAAAACATAAAATTTTGAACCGGCCATATTATCACTGACAGGTTTAGAGACATTGCTTTCTTATACACTGAGACTGAAATTATTTTAAAAATAAAAGTGTTTGAAATACCCAATTCAGGTGTAAAATATATTCCTGTTTAAGACATGTTGCAATCTTTTTTATGCGTAATCTTCATACGCTGTGTTTAGTGTATACCTACTCGCGTCAAGAATTCAGACGTCATACGTCACGGCTGACGTTACACATTTGTTTTTATTGTCAACGTAATTTTCGATATTTGGTCGCGTTAAAAACAATCATTTTTTGCAATTTAGTGCAATATATAATGCAAACTTTTAGTGTAGTTTATAGTTTTATTACTCTCAGTTGCAGTTTCTTAAATATTTTAATGAAAATATAATGAATTATTCATTTGTTCCTATGACGTAAGTCGTCTGAATTCTTGTTGTGAGTATACCAGTGTCTCGTCAGTGTTAGAACAGTATTTTGTACAGCCCTAGGAATTGATTGTTGTCTTGATGTAAATAAGACATTTTGAAAAAACAAAGCAAGACACGTTTGTGCTCTAGCGCATTATAAACAATTAATTAAATAGTGTGATGTAAAATTGGCTTTTTTATTTTTTTGTGGAACTTAGTAACTACTTAATAAAAAAATATTTTTAAATCTATTAATCTGTGCAAGGACCACTTCTATTTTTATTGAGAACTGTTTTTTTGGGTTCTTCATATTGAGAATATTTCATTTTAAAGAATGACAAATATACATATTTAATCAATATTAACGGTAAGATAAATGTTTTGACAGACGCAATACTAGTAAATAATAATAATAATAAAAATTACAACTTTTTGTTATGTACACTGCATAGAATAAAATATAGAATGTCAAATATGTATACATACATATTTAATCAATAATATCAACAACAAATCTGTTTTTATTTTGGTTGGCATTACCAATTCACTAGGCTTGTTCCAGAAAATTGTAAACTTACAATAGGTACATAAAATGATTATTCAGTGGTTATTTTAATAAAAATTATTATTTTTCAACATAATTTGAAATTCCTCTAAATTCATTTAATTTATAGAAAAAATGTTTCACACAAATCAAATAAATTTATCTGAAGATCTCCAAGGGAGGTTAGCAGTTAGTTTCTTCAACAGCATTCATTCTCATTCTAGAGAAGATGTATATGGTCACAATACATATATCGTAATCGTAATGTTTGGATTGGATCCCATGTCTGGTTATTGAGATATGGCATAATTACCTGAAATATCACGAGCTACCTGCAGATATTATGTGCATCCTGTTTCGTGATTTCATGGAAAACTGCTCTTGATACACTTATTTTTAATTTTTTTTTATCAAGGAAATACTCTGTAAACATATAGCAAATCAGTCTCTAAAAACGGTATGGGTACCATGCTTTATTATCAGAAAATTACCATTTTAATTTTCTGCAACAGCCCCTGGCCTAATTATTTAACAGTGTTTGAACTATCATATTTAATTTGTCACCAACTTGATCAGCATTAATTTAAAATAATAAAGTACATTTGTTTTTGGCAAAAAAATATTACAATATTTTTTTATTTGTTTTGATTAGATTATTAATCCATGTCTTTATTTCCAGTGCAAAGGACATCTGGTTCCCCACGAAACAAGTAAATCGATACAATGCTGCAATGATAAAGATATGTGCAACTTAGATCTAAAGCCAACGTATCCAGAAAGACCAACACCAGAGGCTCCCAGTTTTGGTTCTCCAGACAACCTTCCGTTCACTGTCCTACTTACGTCAGTAACCTTCTGTTTGACACTTGTCCTGCTAGTTGTAGCAATAGTATTTCTGAGGAATCGTAAAAAGGAAGTACAAAGAAAATTTAGTTTATATGGGAAAAATTATCCATCGGAAAAGTATGCAAACATGGAAATTCACGGACCTTTGGCCAATTTGATTGAACAGTCCAGTGGCTCTGGGTCAGGATTGCCAATATTAGTACAAAGAACTATTTCTAAACAAATTCAAATGACACATTCTGTCGGTAAAGGAAGATATGGCGAGGTGTGGTTAGCTAGATGGAGAGGTGAAAAAGTTGCTGTTAAAGTGTTCTTCACTACTGAAGAACAGAGCTGGTTCAGAGAAACAGAAATATATCAAACAGTTTTGATGCGGCATGAAAATATTTTAGGTTTCATTGCTGCGGATATTAAAGGAACAGGTAGTTGGACTCAAATGTTACTAATTACCGAGTTTCATGAAAACGGTTCTCTCTACGACTACCTTCAAGATCACAGTTTAGATGTGAATAGTCTCCTTTTAATGGCTCAAAGTATAGCATCAGGACTGTCACATTTGCATACGGAGATTTTTGGAACGAGCGGCAAGCCTGCTATAGCGCACAGAGATATTAAAAGCAAAAACATTTTAGTAAAGAGGAAGCGAGTGTTGTATTGCAGATTTTGGCCTTGCTGTCAAATTCCTGTCAGATACAAATGAAATCGACGTTCCTCCTGTGTGCGATCAGGAGCGAGACGATACATGGCCCCAGAGCTATTGGACAAATCCATAAACATGCATAACTTTGACGCACATAAGATGGCTGATATGTATGCTTTCAGTTTAGTTTTGTGGGAAATGTCACGAAGATGTATAACAGGGGATAAAATGAAGATAGTGGATGAGTATGCAGTACCTTACTACGACTGCGTCCCGTCAGATCCTTCATTCGAGGATATGCAACAAGTTGTGTGTGTGAAAAAAATAAGACCTCAAATACCTTTGAGGTGGGACAATGAGGACATTTTGCAGACAATGTCAAAAGTGATGCAAGAGTGTTGGCATTCGAATCCTGCAGTCAGACTAACAGCTTTACGAGTTAAGAAGACATTATTTAAGTTAGTTACAGACACAAGTATAAAGATTGTCTAGTGTTTATTTTATTTTTTTAGGTTAGAAATCTATAAACTCCAATGTAAAATTGTATGTCTGCTGTATGTTTTTTTACTTGCTTACCATTGGTATATTTTTTCACACTTCTAATATTTATTATCAGTTAATGAAATATTTTCATTGTTCTGTTATTACATTTATTTAATTTTTTTTTCTTCAGAAAATATTCATGTATATCCCATACAAGTCACATTTGATTCCATAATTAATTAGTTATATTTAGATATTGCTTTACAGTTGTGGATCATTCAATAATGTAACAAAACATGTTACTGTCGTAAAAAATGTATTATCTACTATTTTTACACTCATAGTTTGATCGTCTGCTTATTTAATTTGGTTTGAAAAATGTACGTATTTTTTATTTACTATTTTAAAACATTAAAATATGAGGCACTGATACCGTTCCAATACTTTACACAGCTTTCGTGTCTAAATATTTTACATTTTTTCATAAAACTGGGTACATACGTATTAATAATGGACTGCTACTCCGGCATTTTCACCATAAAAACATAACATCTATTGTTTTAGGTTGTATCAATCTGTAAATTTAAAAATGAGACGTAAACAGAAACAGATATTTGTCATAATTTTTTTGAAACAATTGACGACTATGTTCGACTACGTCATTTGTGCTATAGTGTGGTGAGTGACCACAAGCGGGCAAGGGAACAGAGAACAGATAAAAACACAGCTGCTGCAATTTAACCGACGATGGTTTGATTTATCAATGAAATAATTTTTTTGTAAAAAAATTGTATGGAACAATATAATTTGTACATACTACTGAAGAAATGAAAATATGATTCCGTTTTACAGATTGCATAGATAAAAGTAGATAATAGACAAACAAATTCAAGAGATGTAAGTTGGGATATATATGTATTTACATTTAATCTGTAGGTATTTACAATTACTTCCATACAAGGTGTCCTAATTTACAGGTTCTGCTCTGAATTGATCTAACGTTACAATGACATTATAAATGTCAGAATTGCTTACTGATCACTCACTTTTTTTTTGTCGATTTGTGTTTATTATAAATAGATAGATAAAATGTCAGGAACTAATTACATTTTTAAATTTATGTCAAATTTAAGATTGAGTAGAAATATATAAAACCTATAGGTACAGTTTCTCCAAAATTATTATTTACATATAACTGATTCACTAGTGTTTAATTATTTTTTGATCACTAATATTTTGATACACATATTTATGAAAAATATTTTAAAATAACATCATTCGATTGGCTACAAAGAAGAGGTTTAAGTTTGTACTTTAGAAATCAGCAGACTTAGAATTGCATTCTACGTTGGGCAGTTGTATTTTTCTAATTCTAATCAAATATTGTGCCTGTCTGACAGAAACAAGAGACAGGGAACTTAAAAATTTGTACTCATCATTTTCCAAGCATATGTTGTCAATTCCACTTGGTTAAACCACAGTATACTAAGCAATCAGTACGGAAGCTTAGATAATTTATGAATGAAATACGTCTAGCAGTGTTTAAATACCCCCACTCTAGAAAAAGTCGCCAAGAATATGGCTGATTCTACAGAACATACGAAAAAATAGCTAATAATTTATCGTAAACATAACCAAAGTTATTTTGTAGTTATAATACTTTGCATTAATTCTTAATTAACTGTTGTAATCCAGTGTAATTTCATGTAAATTGAGGAACTGTCAGTCGCCAACAACATGGCGGATTTTTGGAAGACGCGGGAAAGCTGGGTTTCCCTACTGATTGCTTAGTATACTGTGGGTTAAACTTACCTTTGAAAAGACAATTCAGGATGAGAAAAACTCAATTTTCCGCGTACTTAACAGCCACATAAAACACCAAATTCTGACTAACAGCAACATTGCCATACTTCCTCTACATTTTGTTAATATAGAATGGCAAATAAATAAATAATTTAATAAATCATATGTTACCTTGATGCAAAGAAGTGTCAATATAATTATATTTATATTATAATTACAATATTTTACCATATGGTATTTATGCTACAATTCATGAAACTCTGTCTCCAAAAGAAACTTTCCTGTAGGCTACATTAATAAGTAAAATGAAGTTTTCTGATTGCTTCAAAATGTAAACAATTAAATCTATAGCAGAAAATATGTAAGCTGCATTGGTTTTTTAATTTGTTAATGGCCTATAAATTGGGACACCTTGTATTTATTTTTTAAAACATATTTTTCTTGTTAATATACATTTATTTTACCATTCTCATAGCTTTAATATTTGCGAAGTAGATATACAATTTTACATGTAATTATAACAATTGCTGTACATATGACAAGTTGTAAATATTACTGTTTATAAGTTGAAAATATATCTATAAGAAGTCAAAGTACCTACATTCACATATGAAAGTCAAATTGACAATATTTAAAAAACTTAACAGAAAACACAGTAACTCAAAAATTTACGCCATAGATTTTGAAATAATTTTTGTTAAAAAATATCTTTGGAAATTATTTATAATAAGTTTTGTTACTAAGACAAAATTGACAAATTCTGTTAAATAATATAAATATGTATTTTATAGCCAAGTTTAAGTGTAACATACTCAATTTCAAATATGCACTTCGATTCACATCAATTTATAGATTTAAAATTATTATATATTTTCTAGTTATATTAAAATAATTACGATTATTAATGTATTGATGCCATTTTTTAAATTCCTAATATAGTGCCATCTGTAACCAATTATTTTGGGTTATTGTGTTTCAGATATGATGAATATATAATTAATAGAAAACCAAACTAAATTGTTTCGGTGCTCTGTGACAATCGTTATTTTATAAACAAAGGTTTAATTTTCATTTTTTGTGTAATTCACTTGTTAAAACAGCACGAAAATTAAATTTATTTCCCACATTTTATAAAATTTGCTCAACTCGATTAAAGTGCAATTGATTTGGTCCAGTGTTTTTATTCTAGTTTGAATAATGTTTTCTTAAATTATTTTTTGTTTTTAGTAGGCCGTGTGACTGTTAGAATGTGCATTTACAATTGTAAATATTCATCATTTAACTTTTTTAATTATTACCCTTTGTGAAATAAAATTTGTTTGAATGTGCAGTAAATATATTATTGCAAGACTGATATTTTGAATGTTGTATGTTTTTGTGTATAAAACAATGTAATAAATAGTTTATAGAAAACTTGTTTTATTTAGTGTCATTTTCTTTCTTTACATACTTTAGCTGTATGATACTATTACACTATTCAGTCAAATAGTATGGGTATAAAGTGTTGGCACTGCCAAGATTCAATCAGTTTACTGTAAAAAAAATTAATTTTTTAAATACCTAGGATTAAAAAAAAGTAAGTTAAGTGATGATAAACCAAAACCCTCGGTACAAGAATAGTTAAAGTTAAGAATAGATCAAAAATATTAATATTGAATAAAAGGAATTTTGTACCAACTTTATTAAATTATTATTACTTAAGTATGATTTTGAAATACTTCTGCCATGCTTCAATATTAAGTAACAAAATATGCACTGAAATATGTACATTTCCCCTTGCTCAAAATGTAGTAGGCAGCGCACAGTAGGGTGAAAGACATATTCCTTGGCAATCGGAGGTCAGCCATGTTTTTAAAAACTAATGTGTGCACATAAGAATAAAACTATATTTTATTATGAGTGGTACCACATAATATGTAGTTATGCAATAACTATACGTTCTGTGATGGTACCCAACACGGTAAGCCTTCTGAACATTCATCTTTTATTCGTACTTTGGGTTTAGTATTTTCTAAGGTCATTTTCAATAGCCTAATCGGTTTTGTTGGTATACCAAATTGTTTCAAAATTTTACTTAGTTTATCCCTCCTATTGATCGAATCATACGCTTTCCGGAAGTCCACAAATAAAACCATTGCTTTAATCCCATACTCATAGCATGTAGTCAGAATTTCCTTCACTATGAAGATTTGGTCCGTTGTTGACCTCCCCTTTCTAAAACCTGCTTGATACTCCCCAATATGTAGGTCTGCTATAGGTTCTATTCTCTGTTTAATTAACGTTGCCATAATTTTATACTCTATATATCTAACAATGATATACCTCTATAGTTTCTGCAGTCTGTTGCATCTCCCTTTTTTAAGATTGGTATAATCATAGCATTTCTCCAATCTTCAGGCATACATTCTCTCTCCAGATCATTCGGATCATTTCGTATATTCTTTGTCTTAAATCCTCTCCTGCGTACTTCTCTGTTCTCTGCTGTCATTCCGTTTTTCCCTGGACTTTTGTTATTCTTTAAAGCTTCTATAATTATGTATATTTACTTTTTTGTAGGTTCTTCTACTTCCACTTCCTCTTCCCTTCCGGGTATCATCTCCTCGAGCTCCTCTCCTTCCCTTACACTCTCTTCATTCAACATATCTGCAAAGTATTGCCTCCATCTTTCTCTCACTTCTGTTTCCTCTCCCATTAGATTGCCACTTTCATCCTTTACATATATTACTTCCTTCTTTATCTTTTTTCCCTTTTTTATCTCTCTATAAGTTATGTATTTCTTTTCTCTTATAATGTTGCTCTATTTCATCCATTTTCTTAACCTGTTCTGCTCTCTTCTTTTGTCTAAACACTATCTTTGTCTTTCGTCTTTGTTCCCTGGTTCCTCTTGTACTGACTGAAGAGCTTTAATCCTTGGCTTATTTTTCTTCTCTGCCTCTCTAGTACACTCTTCACGCCTTCATCTTTTCCTCCCTGCAAACTCTTTTTTTTGGTATTACTTTCTCACTTGCTGTTTGTATGACATTTTCGATCTTTATTCGTTCCTCATTTATATTTGCTTCCAGTATCTGTATGTTTTCTTTCAAATCTTTCTTTATCTCTTCTTTATACTTCTTTTGGATTCTCTCATTTTGTAATGCCGCCATAATTGGTTGTCTTTTTTTCTTTTGTAATCCTTTCCTTTCAATATGTTTTTTTTATCTTCAAATCTATTCTCACTAGATACTGATTTTTTATTATGCTTCTGTGATTTTCATCTATGCAAACATGATCAATTTGATTCGAATATGCTGCATCTGGAGAGGTCCTGGAACCCTTAATAAAATATAAATAATTTTATTCTCATCCGCAGATAATTTTTCGAACCATACTATTTTGTGATTATTAAAAATATGTACCATAACAATATTCATCGATCATATTTTTTTTTTTTGAGGTGCTAAACAATAGATAATATATCGTAATTTCTACTCTGAATTATTTATTCATGTGAAAAATAACAAAAATGCAGGGCTGTGTGACACAATTAACGTCAATGTGGCAGTAATAACAAATCAACATGGCTGATATTAACAATTTATTTCTTGTATTCAGTAATCTCAAAATATTCTTGAGCTCGAAAAAGTTTCCAGAAATAATTTGAGCATCAGTGAGTGATACAGGGCTATGTATTATAATTTAATATTAGTTAACCATCTAATTGTAAACTGTAATTAGTATAAGCACAGAATACATATATAGCGTAGCTATATTTTCTGTGGTATAAGCCTTACCACCCAGCCAGCACAGGAACGTACTGGCGATGTACTTTTAAAGTGCATCTAGTACATGCGATGTCGCAACAAAAGTACTGTTTATGTTGCATAGAAGGACATACAATCACCAAATGTCCTCCTGGTGCACCTTAAAAGTACATCTCGGTGAAGTATTGTTGTGACCTTTGTGAGACATCACTTTAAATGTTCCTGGTAATGTACTTAAGGGATGTTCGTTGCTAATGTAATGCCAACATTCCATTATGAAGTACTTATCGGACTTTTAAAAGCTATACATTACATTCTGTTGATACATATCGTAATGAATTTAAGGCATATTTTTCTAATATTACTATTTATGGTAATTATTTATATTAGCGGAAACCTCCTTGATCAACATTTCTGGAGAGATTTCCGCTAATGTAAATAATTATCATAAATAGTAGTATTAGAAACATATGTCTTAAATTCATTACTGATATATGTATCAACATGATATAATGTACAATCGTTTGCAATAATAATGACACTCATTAAAATGAATTTTGCGATTCCTTTAGTACTTCTGATGCATTTGTAATGAAATCTACTTCACATTTTTAATATTAGTTATTAGTTGTTTCACTCACCGATAGAGATTCAATAAAATTTCTGCTTAAAACTTCCAGAAGTTCAAAAACTGTTTTAAGAGAGTTTAATTATTATTGCAAACGATTGTACCTTTTATAAATAGTTACTAGTTTTGTAATATTAACATTCTACTTGGACTTGGAACTATTAAGGACATTATAATTTCTAATGTTTATGTAACTGATTTATGGGATGATTTTTGTTAATGGTAAATTAAGCAGAAATAAAAGTTAAATAAATAAAAAAACATTTTATTAACAGAACACTAAGTAAGAAGTTGAAGACAAAAATTAGGAACATAGGGATGATATTATGTCTTTGGAGTCGTACTTACATTCAAAATTCAAAATCACTTGAAATTTTTTAAAAACAGTTTTCTTAAAAATTAGGAGAGGTGATAGGTAATGGATTAATCTCATTCAGTTCAAGAGGGACTGTCAATCTCATCTTGGGGGACTGTTGTTTTTCTGATCAAAAAGGGTGATGGAGACTTGATCGTTTTTAATACCTGCTGCCGCAGTCGCAGTAGTGTCTTCTTCTGTGTCTTGCCGAAAGGTTTTTATCGGTTTATACATGTTTACCGCTTATTGTTTATCACTGAAAGAATAAATATTCTTCCACAAAACTTCTCACCAAAGACAAACACAAACATAAAACTGCATAAAACTATAAAATAGAAACAGGTTTTGAATCTTGGATGGCTTTGATTGAATAAAGCAATGACGCCAGGCACAAAATATAAACTACTAGAACTAATAGACTGTGCTAAAACGCCAGGACAGGAAATAACAAAGTTAAGGTTATGTTACGTTATGGGTCGTGTAACATGAATAAGGCACGTTTAGTTAAAGTTACAAAAATACATACATGTTATATATAATTTATGTTATTCATATGACCTCAAATTTCCACATTTTATTAATATCTCATAGATATCACACAAGTATGTAGCTAAAAAGTCACTATGGTACATTCTACATCTAGGCACTATGTAACTAAGCGGTTTATGGCACCTTACAAATGAATGTAACTTTGTCACCTAAAAGGAACATCACAAAAGTGCCCAGTTACGTTACATGCTGGCTGGGAAGTAACCAAATTTATAATTATAAATGATTATTGATTTTTTTATGTATATCAAAATCAATATTATTTAGTATAGGCATCTGATAGGGACAGATACAAACAATTACAATATCTAAGCAATTTTATGTTCTAGGTAAAAGATGATTAGGTAGATAGGTACAGGAATCTAATTTTAACTGCAGTAACAAATGAAATTTTATATATCTGAATTCAGAACTAATAAAAAAAAATTGTATGTACAGGGAACTGTTACAAATACAATTTTATAAAAATAAAATCAAAAAGAGCAATTCAAAAATGATTTAAAAATGCACTTCCGCACGGCGCTGGAAACTGGTTCACTGTAAAACCTGATAAGGGATATAATCGACGACCAGACAAAAATTGAAATTTCCAAGAAAATAAATAAATTACATTTTACAACACCTATTTTAATGCAGCAAATTCAACTGCTTTTGCCGCTATTGTTATTAATTAGAGTGTGGTCTTAATTAGCATTTTGGATC
The DNA here is from genome assembly GCA_025584915.1 of Monochamus saltuarius. Classification (NCBI taxonomy): domain Eukaryota; kingdom Metazoa; phylum Arthropoda; class Insecta; order Coleoptera; family Cerambycidae; genus Monochamus; species Monochamus saltuarius. The sequence continues at coordinate 26,142,937 of CM046727.1, read as the reverse complement.
ATATTTATACAATAACTATAGAAATTTTGATTTTGTTTCAATGCATTTATTATTAGAGATCTGTTCGTAGAACAGCTGGAAAAAGTTTCCGACCTTTAGATGCATGCACATTGAGCTTACAATGTCCACATGAAAAAATGCTTTGTTTTAGATGCAGTGCACATGCTCTGACAGTTGGAAACTGATTCTGGTGTAGGTTGTTCGTATAAAGCTATTATTAATACTACAGAAAGGAAATAAGATTTATTTTGTAAGGAACAACACTTCCAATATTTCCAGTTATTTCATGTGTGACCGTATATTTGAAAATTATTCCAGCAAGTTGCATTATATTTAAGAATTTAGGGTTTCTTAAATTATCTACACGTTCAAATTAATCAATACATTTTCTTAATAGAAACTGGCATGAGTTTTCTAAAGTCCATTCAAATGAAACATAGTTTAAAATCAACGAAAGTTATGCTCGTTTATGAAAGAAAATTTAAAGAAATCTCTGCCACCGAAATTAAAAAATGAACTGAACACACACAATTTTGAGTATTCGAAAATAGTTATAGGGCTTTGTAGCATTAATTTTTCGTGTAGAATCAGTCCTCGGAACAGTGGCAGCTCGTGGACTTAATAATAGCAAAACGTAAGGATAAATAATACTTCGAGGTGAATATATCATTTTATAGTAAAAAAAGTACCTACTTAAGTCACCCATCTTCTTTTTAAATATAAGATCTAATATTTTTTAAAGCTGCAAACTTATCTATGATGTGATCGTAAAATGGTTCTGCACTTAAGTATAATTAATAACTTTGATTGAATTTTTCGAAATTTGTAAGTATCGTTTCCGTCATTAAGTTACGCGAAAAAGTTTTAATTTTTTTTAAGCAAGAAAAACGTTTCAATCGAAACACTAATAGGGAAAAACATCACGATTATATGATAAGATATATAGTATCATAAAAATGGCACTATGTACTAAAAATTGGGGTTGTCATTTTTTAAAAAAAGAGAAACTGATGTCATGGTTGCGATAATGACTTCATTAAATATGTTTGTCAGAAACTTCGTACCTATTTAAGAATTAATGTAGGTGTCCGAGCGATTTTTTTCGCTCTCTGTACAAATTTTATTGAATTTGTTCTAACATTTACGTCCTCATTGTATGTTTGTCAAAATTTGCTAATTTAAAAATTCAGGTTAAGTCCGAGCGATTTTCTTTTCTTCACTGGTCAAAAGGTTTTTAATAAATTCTTCCACGTAGCCAGTTATATATGTTACGGCTAAAGTGTAAACTTGGTTAGTTTGTAAACTAGCTGGTTAATATACAAATTAACTAAACCTTCCGCTATTTTGGTAGAAAACTGATAATCCGCAATATTAGCGGATACTTTATAAACTATAACCAACTCGCGTGGTAAATTTACTTGTTATAGGCGAAGAAACTAAAATAGCGTATTTTCTTTGGTTAGTTTATAAATTATCAAATTTAGTCTAATTTGAATAAAAACAATCATTCTGATAACACGAAATAGCCAATTCTTTGGATAGTTTATTAATTAGCCAACTATTTCGCTATTTTTTTGTATAATTTCTTGATCTTGGTTTGCAAACGATTAAATAAAATAATGTCGAGAGTGTCACGTTTTATTGAATATTGTCACGAATTTCTAAATCCGACTTTTTATTTTTCCAGAAAAACGAACAGTTAACTTTTACTGATATTTATTAACACTGTACACTACCGAATATAGTAATTACAACTCTACTAAAGACTCTTTAATTAGTCATTATCTAAATCGCTCTGAATTCTAATTGATCTCTCCGAAATATCCAAATAACAACTCTAATTCACGACTGCCTGACTCGGCCGTTTTTATAGACCTGACGAATATTCCATGTATTTTCTAGCAGCTCTAGATCTATTTATCGAACGATTCTCGAACAATCTCGTCGATTTTCAATATTCCAGTCGCGCCTCGACATACGGCATTATTTTGTTTATTTACCAGCATCGCGTAGGGGCGATCGGGGCAATATAACGTTTTGCAATACCACAGTCGTCGAATTTGGTGCGAGCGGGTCAAATTCTGTGACAATATAAAAACCAGCTGAACAGTACAGATATTCGTTAAAAGTAACCTGCAAGAAAATAATCTACATAACCCGCTATATGTATATCAAAATGTAATAACATATTAATCACTTATTTTTAGTAGATGGCCTACTGTTTATAAATCAATACTTTAATAGTAGCTTTATCAACAGTGTGGACCATTTTGGTGATGCATGCATGTATTGGTATTTTGGGAACTATAAGGACTAGGAAAATGGTTAAATGGGGAAAGTTGTCGATAGTTCTATTGCTAACTTAATGGTATTTGCAGACCGGTTCTAGCTCTTCAAGTTTTTGATTTATTTTGAAAAGAAATCAATTTTCAAAAATTGTCTGTAACTTTTTTATTCAGAGCAATTTTTAAAATCTGAAAACATTTCTTCACTTTAGATTTTCATTGCGACGTTTCGGTTGCGAGAAATCATCATCAACTTTCTATTTTCTAGTGGGTGCAGAAACTGAAACGTCGCAATGCAAAATCTAAATATACAGTGAAATTCTTGGAAAGAAATTGTTGTGGAAAAGTGTTGAGATTTAAAAAATTCCTTTAAATAAAAAAGTTACAAACAATTTTAAAAAACAACAGATTTTTTCAAAATAACCCAAAAACCTGAAGAGCTAGCTCCAGTATATAAGCGCCATTAAGTTAACCATAGAATCGTCTAAAACTTTCCTCATTTAACCAGTTTCCTATCTCTTATAGTTTTCAAGATACCAATATATGCATCAGCAAAATTGTCCACATTGAATATCGTTGAGTTCTTAGCTTTGCTATTATATAGATTTTATATTGCTTAATTAATTTAATTAGTTTACATCACTGTGTATACACTCTAAACAAAATCAAAAGTGGCGTGGAACATTACTTGGCCCAACTTTATATCACTACAGTGCTTTCGAAAAGTAACGAATAAATTCATTATTTTTAAACTAAAATCCTAACACGTCGATATAATTTTTAAAAAGGCACTTTTTGACATACTACCCACATTTGTGACGTCATCTTTGTTCGAGATATGACGTCATCGACAATTTTGACCATACCATTTGAAAGAGCGTGTCATTCTACATACATACATCATGAAAAATTATGGTGTTACATAACAATAATTTCAAGAAAATAATGTTTGAATATTTTAAAATTTAATTTTTACAATACTGAAAATGATAATGATTACTTATGTAAAAAATCGACTAAATTAAATGTTCAAATTGTGCACCGTTGGCTCCCTGACAGTAGCCAAGACGATTAATAAATTCTTTTTGGACATTATCAATAACTTCAGGAGGTATACGATGCATCTCGTGACAAATTCTTGCTTGTAAATCTTCTAAATTAACCGGTCTATTAACGTATATTTTGCTTTTTAAGTATCCCCACAAGAAATAATCTAGGGGTGTCAAATCAGGCGATCTGGCTGGCCACACAATCGGCCCACTTCTCCCTATCCAACGATTCGGGGACAGCTCATCTAAATAAGCACGGACAGGTGTTGCATAATGGGAGGTGCACAGTATTGTGTGTGTTAAATTTTAAAATCTTCAAACATTATTTTCTTGAAATTTTTGTTACGTAACACCATAATTTTTCATGAGTATGCCAATTACACTCTCTTTCAAATAATATGGTCAAAATTGGGGGTTGCTATTTAAAAAAAATGTCGATGACGTCATGTCTCGAACAACGAGATGTCACAAATATGGGTCCTATGTCAAAAAGTTTTTTTAAAAACAAAATCGACGTGCGAGGAGATTTTTTCGGAAACTTCTCAATTTCAAAAATAATTAATTTATTCGTTACTTTTCGAAAGCACTGTATATTAGTTAGAGAAATAGTTGGCTAGTTTATATACTATCCAAAGAATTGGATATTTTGTGTTACCAGAATGATTGTTTTCATTCCAGCTAGATCAAATTAAATAGTTTATAAACTAACCAAAGAAAACACGCTATTTTAGTTTCTTTGATTATTTCAAGTAAATTAGCCAACCGATTCGGTTAGTTTATCCGCTGTGGAATATGCATTTTCTATCGCACTAGCAGAATGTTCAGTTAGTTTGTATACTAATCAGCTAGTTTACAAACTAACCAATAAGTTTGTACTTTAGCCGTAACATATACCATTTCTCCCGAAACTTCCTAACAAACATATTTTATATTTTCATTTTCCTTTTTGTCAATTTCAAATAAAGGCTCTCTTCGAATTTAAAATCTTTTTTATCGTCATTTTTCCATTTAGAAAATTGCTTCTTCATTATATGAAATTGGTATTTGCGCTCAGCGAAAGCACTCTTTCTGCGAGAAGGCGCGTTTAGCGTCCTACATTTCAAAATTATTATTCTTGATGAAATAAATATAAACCATGTAGGTATTACACACACACACATTACAAGATTGTGAATCGTTTGAATATTGAATATTGATGCGTCGTTTCCGGACACCCATAATATTTAAGTATCTAATTTAATTCTGTTTCTAGAGTAGGTATAATGTACTTATATTTGTTAATGCAGTGTGGTGCAATACTGATGTGCAGCAGTTTATCAGCTTTTTTTATTGAAAAATGTGTATATACGCATGACCTGGCAATGTATTAATCTTTCACAGATTGTCTTCTGACGGCTGGACTTACGTAACCTGACCTTTACTCAGTAAATTTTCAACTGGAAATTGGATTAAATCGCTCATGTGCCACTTGCCACCCTTTGTAGGCTCTTAGAGTAAAATTGCGGTATACATACTATAGCTTTATCACTTATGATTATACATTGTAACTATTAATGCATGTTTATGTTCAAAATTATATCCATAAAAACGCAAATTGAGCACTTTATGAAACAAAAATGTATCCTCAAAGATGTTAGTAATGGAACGATCTCCTGCAGTGAGTGCAGTGTTATACCTACCTACCTATACAGGGTGAGTCAGTCATAATGTCATTAATTTTAAGAAGATATAGGGAATAATGAGTATAATGCGAATACGCGATTAAAAAAATTTAAATGCATATTTACGCCGAAAAAAAATATTTTCAAATCATTATTTAAACCCCCTTTTCAGACTGTCACTGACCGCTCACAGCCTTGGTAGGTTACAGCTGACAGTTCAACTCGATGTCGACGTGATGCAATGTTGCCAAGTTGAAATATTTTTCTAGTACCTACCTACCTAGGCATTAGACATCATAAATAAACGATTGTACTGACTATTTTAGAATCTCAAATTATTTCTTGCTCAGTTCAGCCAATAATAATTTAAAATGTTAATGTTCAATGAACGCTTTCCAATCAATTCTATTAAAAATTGCAAGTAACGCGGTCCATTCAGGTTCTCCGGTAGAAAATACGGCCCAATCAAATGATTCCCGTAAACTCCTGCCCATACGTTGAGAACAAATCGCCTCTGAAAGCTAAACCGACGAGTAGCGTGTGGATTTTCGTCCGACCAAATGTGACTGTTATGACTGCAAAGAAATTAGCTAAATGTGTGGTGTGATCTCTAAATTTGGGGGGAAAGAAATGCGACTAAATGGTGGCAAATTTGAATAATACGCACGCTGAAGTGTTAGACGACGTTATGTAAGTAAACATGTGGCAACGATGCCTTCCATCGGAATTAGATTATCATATGGCTGCCACATCAGAAAGTTTGAGCGTACCAGGAGCGTCGTGTTACTGATTTTTATAGGGTGATTTGTTTATTTTTTTAAAGGTCGAGTAAAAAATTTTTTTTTCGATTTTCTGCCTTTATTAGGCCTTCCGAATACGTGGTTAAAATTAATGACATTATGACTGACTCACCCTGTATACTTATTCTTACATTAAATTCACTGGTAATTCGTTCTGAATTTCTAACAGTTTGGAACAAAAGTTTACAGATAGGTATATTTTTCAATAAGAAATTCATTATAAAATTTTCATAGATGAGACAATTCTTTATGAAAATTCCAGAATTTAAAGTATATTCGGATGTCGCCCTGTATAACAATATGTTATCGATCATTTCGAGACTGGAGGCATACGCATGGCACAAAGAATGAGTTTAATACGGAACGGAAAAGTTATTCACTCTTTGATTGGTTGTATGCTAATTCTAAATCTAGCTACATATTTTTGATTGGCCGCTAAGAAATTCATTATACCTATTCTTTTTCTTTTCCGTGGTATGCGAATGCATCCTTAACGTTGCTCACCTCGGAACGCGTAGGATTATTATTGACCTTGCGCAGTTAGTTCTCTTTGCCCGCTCTCTGCTCCCTCTATCTTACACTTCGTCATATTTTCAGAGAACAAGTTTGTCCGCCATTTGCCATTTGTGTGTTGGTCGTCGGTATTTCTGGACGTCAGTCAGAAGAGCGAAGAATCTAGTAGAAGAATTAGGTACTATTCGAAAAATAATACTAGTGTCGTTTCGTTAATTAATCTTTTGTAGGTAAGTTGATCTATTTATTATTTCATTATAACATAAAAACGTTCTTAAAATTACAATATAATCGATCCGTTTTCGCCGACGCTGTTTGAAAAATTAATATTTGCTTATACCTACAATTATGTAAAATGTCTAGGTTTTTCTTTTCGACGTTGTGCTGCCGTTTTTGTCTGTACTGTGTTTGCATAAAATCCAAATTGCATTTTATTAAGACGCATCATCATGATCCGCCATTTTGTTTACGAATAATTAACGAACTGACTCAATAAAGCATTGATTATGTTTTACTTCATCAAAAAATATGTACTGGCGTCTACATTTAAAATACGTAATCGAGAATCAAGTAGATATATATTACATTTTAATGTATTAACTTTATATCAGGGCCGGTGTTTTCCATTCACCATTTCTTGCACATTTCGCTTCAGGCAACGCGTGCCTTAAGCCGGTAACCGGTAACAATGTAATGAGTAATTGAGTATGTTTCTAGTATGCTCGAGCACATATCAGTTAATTGTCGATAAGCATAAATGGAATGGAGTAATTGACATAAGTCGGAAAACTTTATTTTAAAAAGAATTGTAAAGAGTAAGTATGAAATAAAACAGACAAACGTCCGTGAGGGTAATTATTATATTTACATTGGCGTAAAACAATTCCTTGTCGAGGGTGCTGATGACGAATCTGAAGCCAGATTTTGGCGCTCGCATGTAGTTTTAAAAAAAAAAATTTCAAAATTGTAACCTCTGTGTTTACATTACATTACATTAGGTTGAAGTTGCAATATAACCCCTATATATTTTGACAACAGTGTGACGTCATAAAATGAAGAAGGCAGAAGTGTTATATTGCAATTTCAACATAATATAGTGTATACATAAAGGTTACAATTTTGAATTTTTTCGAAAACCATGAGCTCGAAATCTGACTTCAGGATCGTGGTCAGCACGTCGAAAATAGGGGTGGGAATTTTTTGTTGAGATTAAAGTTTTACGCTGTTGTAAATAATTACCCTAAAAATTCCAACCCCTATTTTCGTGGTTTCTGATTACGAATCTGACATCAGATTTCGGCGGTCACAACATTTTTTCAAAATTGTAACCTTTACGTATAGATACATTATATTACCTAGGTTGAAGTTGCAACAGTGTTGCATTACATACATACATATTACATTTTTTAAATACATAGGTATATGTTAGAGCCGTGGTGAGAGGTTGACAGTAAACCAGTGCAGCCACAACAATATTCACAGACGCCAAAACTCACTTTTGCGAAAAGATACGAATATGTTAGGATCCGCAAAAAAGTCCAAAAATCGGACTTTTATCCGCGAATTAACAACAGTATAGTTGTAATAGTTTATTTTGACAACAGTATGACCTCATGGAAATAAGAAACAGAAGTCTTATATTGCAGTTTCAACCTAATGAAATGTATGCATAGAACTTACAATTTTGAACATTTTTCTTTCGAAAACTACATACATGCGACCGCCGAAATCTGACTTCAAATTCACCCTAGAAAATAGGGTAAGACTTATTTAGCTAACATTGAGTTTTACGCTGTAGTAAATAACTACTTACCACTTAAATTACTGTAAAAACGTAAATTATAAAGAATAATGTGGTGCTACACTACATTTTTATAAATTTATCGAAAAAGAACAAAACGATACCGGAAATAGTAAAATTATTATGATCGATTATACAGGGTGTTTTTAAATTGGGTAGGAAAAAGAGACCACAGATTTCTTAGGTGAAAATAAATCGATTTAATAAATCGCATAATAAAAAAAGATGCAGGGTGTCAAAATTGAAATTTTATTTTAGATATTTGTAAATAACCTTAAGAAATCCAAATATTTACCTAAAATTTGTAACTCGGGGTTTTGTGGGCGGAAAATTCAAACCTGTTTCTAATTTTGACGACACTAGTACAGAAAAGAAAATTAGAAACAAATTTGAATTTCTCTCCTGCAAAAACCCATAACTTACAAATTTTATGTAAATATTTGGATTTTTTAATCTAGGCCATGGCATATAAGCTAACAACTAACATACATACTAAAAAAAATTAATGGTAATTATTTACATTACCGGAAATATCTTCAATCTTAATAAAAAAATTCCTAGCCTCCTATTTTCGAGAGTGCAAAAAGTTCTAAAATTACATTAGGTTAAAGTTGCAATATAACCTATTTTGACAAGTGTTATATTGCAACAATTTTGAGAAAACTTTCTAAAACTAGACTCGACCGCACAAAACTAATTTTGGATTTTTGTTCAGCACCCTCTAAAATAGGCTAATTTTTTTTTTGTTAAGATTGCTGTTGTTTCCGCTAATGTTCTAAATAATTAACAGAGTCACTATAGTTGCAATATCTGTCGATCAATTTTGCGTATAATTAATAAATAAGTTTTTCTAAAATTGTCAAAATGTTTTACATGTCATATTACTTTCTATGTTTTTGTTAAAAATTATATATATTATAATACCTATATTTTATAAATCAGCATGGCTCCTGTTCAAGAACAATTCATAAAAATAAAACCAAATTTTGATATTGAAACAAATGAAGTATAATAGAACATACTACAACAAATGTTGATACATACTTGCAATTTTTATAGTGATATGTATTGTATATATATATATATATATATATATATACATATATATATATATATATATATATATATATGTAATAAAATAATATATTACCATGGCAATATGTCATGGTGACAATTAATTCAGAAAAATCATATTACAAAAAGAGTACATACATAAATTCCAACTTAAAAAAATAAGTTAAATAGTGAGATGTAACTGGTCTGCTACTTCCTGCTCGGCCTAAGTGGCTCAACTTGCAGGAAGCGACTTACATTGTCGTAGGTACTTAACCGCAGACCTCTCGCCCTGGGCAATGCGCCAATAAATCCATAAATGATACTGCAGGAAACAACTACTCCGCGGGCTAATGCCCCGACCGGCATTGAATTATACCTGCAGTATCTGTGTCAAACAGCCAAGAACCCTTGTCGGCCACTCCACCAGACATAGGCCGGTTTCGGGCTTGTTAGCCCTCATCAGTATGCCATAGGTGAGATGACCGACAATTGAACTGGCTGTTCCTTCATATGTAGTTTCACATGTGTGGTGGAGTGGCCCACAAGGGTTCTTGGCTGTTTCACACTGACACCACAGCTTAAATAACAATCAGCTCACAGACTCCTATGACCGGGAACGTCTCGCGCAGATCTTCGCGCATGCCGCCATATTGGGATACAACCTTTCAAATAGGACCAGGGCCGTCTTGTGTTCTATTTGTGTTACTTTGTGTTTATTGTTATTTATCATGATGAGTGAAAGAAGGAGGACATGTTTGTGCCGTGTGTGGATAACAGTAGTCGGGTGTGTGAGGATCATTTTGAACCCAGGATGTTTACGAATCATTTTCCCAATCGGTTGAATAAAAATGCAGTTCCTACATTATTTCCTTCACTTGAGGAAGTTCTAAATATTTTTCAGATCATACCTATTCCCTGCCCATGCTATTTATAGTCACCCTTAACATAAACATTCTTCAGGATATGGTTTTATGCCAAACTAATGTCTTGGAAAATAATCCAGGTATTATATAGAGTACGGCAGAAAGTTGAACACAATGAAAACTTGTTTCAAATTTTAATTTAATAAGTTTCACTTTTGTTTTGTTTTCTTTTTTAGTCATTAGCAACGTAATGTTAATAAATTACCTATACGTACTTTGAAAAGTAATTGTACATTTTATGTTAATAATGGATCCACGTAGGTGTGGTATTTATATTAATCAAGCTCCCAAAATTAGGTAACATTTCCTATATCTATGTTTTAGTAAAACAAAAAAAAAAAACTATTTTGAAATTCAAGTAGGTACAATCGTTTGCAATAATAATGACACTCTCTTAAAACAGTTTTTGAACTTCTGGAAGTTCTGAATAGAAATTTCATTAAATCTCTCTTGGTACGTGAAACAACTAATAACTAATGTTAAAAATTTAAAGCAGATTTCAATATGAATATGTCAGATGTTCAAAATAAATCGCAAAATTCATTTTAGTGAGTGTCATTAATATTGCAAACGATAGTACACAGTTCAGTTAAAACTCTAAATTGGGCAACTATTTTTAATCCGGTCCTGACTTGTATCCCAAAAGACAGAGGGAGAACAAGCTTCAAGGACAAATTTTCACGTTTTAATACTTCAAAGGTGCCGCCGTAGAGTCTGTGAGCTGATTGTTATTTAAGCTGTGCTGATACTGCAGGTGTATTTCAATGCCGGTCGGGGCACTAGCCCGCGGAGTAGTAGTTTCCTGCAGTATCATTTATAGATTTAAGTTAAATAGTGTTGCTACTTGGTGTTACTTAACACACGTTACGGTATCAAACACTGTAATGTTCATTTAACATACAGTATAACATAAAAATAATTGTTTTTGGATGAGTATAGTAGATAAATTAAAAATTTTACGATGTTCAGATACATTTTTTCATTATATTGTCATGTACTTAATTGTTTCTGGCGTTTACACCGATTTAAATATAAATATCTTTTTTAATAATTTTTTTCGGTTATGTGGTTTTTACTGTTTCATTAATGCCGTTTAGTACTTTCCACTAATACAAAAATGCCGCTTACGTCGTTTTGTCATGTACACGTTGATACGGGATAATGATGTAATTGATAGATTGCATACATCTTGTTATATGATATTTGAAATTTAATTTTTAGTATTTATAGGTAGTAGATATCTCAATTTCATATTTTATACCTATCTATTCGATATTTGTTTATATTACGCTTTATTATTATGGTCATGATGATGCGTTTTTAGTATATCAGCATCTTTGGTGGCAATGCGATAAGGTCCTGACAATCGAGTTCTCATTTTAGCGAGTTTCAGGCCGGATCCGGAAGTCAAGTCGCAAGTATGCCGGGTTTTAGCAGCGCGGGCACTTTCAAAATATTTATCGGAAACCTCGCCGAGAAAACGGCAGTGACGGAGCTGCGTCCACTTTTTGAAAAGTACGGAAAAGTCGTAGAATGCGACGTGGTCAAGAATTACGGATTCGTCCATATGGAGAACGAGTCGGAAGGCCGCGAGGCGATTCAAAACCTAAACGGTCACATGTTGAATGGCCAACCAATGAAGTGCGAGGCGGCGAAGAGCCGGAAGGCGCCCCAGACGCCGACTACGAAGATTTTTGTTGGAAACTTGACGGATAACACGAAGGCACCACAGATCCGCGAGCTTTTTAAAAATACGGCACCGTGGTGGAATGCGACATTGTCCGCAACTACGGTTTCGTCCATCTCGAATCTTCGGGCGACGTTAACGAGGCCATAAAAGAGCTAAACGGGACAATGGTGGACGGTCAACCCATGAAGGTGCAAGTATCAACGAGTCGCGTTCGTCAAAGGCCTGGCATGGGTGATCCGGAGCAATGTTATCGATGTGGGCGCGGCGGACACTGGTCCAAGGAATGCCCCAAGGGCATGGGACCAGACAGATTCCGCGACCGTATGTTCGGAAGAGATCCTTACCCACCGCCGCCGCCTCCACCCTTCCTGCGCGACCGCATGATGGGTCGATTTGGGGTACGCGATTTTATATATTATATCTACATATAAGTACATCTCGTATCATTTATTTCACATTTTTCATTGAATGTACTTACAGTACCTACGTAATCTAATATTTAAGGGATTGGTAAAATTATTTTATTTTCTTCATTTACTAGTACTACATTGGCTTCAGTTATACCAGATGTCTCAGAAGTGATTGGAAACGTGTATAAAACCACGTACATGAAATTCTGTAACATTTATTAGTCGAAAAAAACTAACTTTATAAACAGTAATAATAACTGTCAATAAGTTTATCCAAAAATATTCTTTAAATATAAGTACATTTTTTTTTAAATTTTTATGTTTTTTAAAAAAAAGTATTCAAATAAGTGTTGCAATCATATAAGTAAGGCACTGTATTGTCAAAATTCAATTTTCTGGCTGCAATAAGAGAGAATTTCATAAACTTTTTTAAAAATGATTTTAACTTTAGATGTAACGGAAAGAAAATCTCCATAAAATTAAATGGAGGATTCTACCATTTAATTTTTTCTGACCATTTCTGGGTCATCTTTATATTTTCTACATTTAGATCTTAAATAAGGTGGTAATATTTCTTTTCAACATTATTTATTTTTAGTATGTTGACACAAAACATTTCAAACATACATTTCTATGTAATCAGTTCTTTAAATATATTTCTTACATTTTTTAAAAATATTATTTTGGTCATATCAACCTTTCTAGTAATTCTAAAATTACGAACAAAAAATTATTTTCAAGAAAATGTTGGTTGAATATTTTGAAAAATAAGTAACATATAGAAGACATCAATTTTAAAAAATAATAATTTTATGGCCATAATGGCTTAAGAACGATGAAAGTAACAAAAGTATGTAAGCTTCTATGTGTTATTTATTTATTGTTACTTGTAATAATTGCACTAATTTATATTGTTCAATATTTAGGACAGTTATGATGGTTATTATGACAGACGCTTTGATGATTCCCGAGATTTATATGAACGTAGATACTCCGGTTTGCCACCAAGGGGTGATATCGAATGAGGAGGCAGAGACTTCTTGCCACCTCCATTGCCGCCAAGACGTGAACCTTTACCACCAATGCCGTCTATCGGTTTACGTGGACCACCCTCCAGCAGCCTTAGCAGCAGTATAAGGGATCCAGGTTTTCACGGAAGTGACTACGGAATGTTCAGCAGAAGGTCTCCACCGGCTTCGGGAGGAATGTCGAGCATGAGCAGAAGTAGAATGTATGAGGACTTCAGTAGAGACTCGTTCGATGAAAGGCGGTATGTATCTTTAACAGTATTATTTACAAGTTAAATAATTACAACTTTTTATTCAAAACAAAAAACAGATATTTTTTATTGTAAAGCCTAGTTTCTACAAAATAGTTTTTGGTGCTACGCTAGTTTTTTTCCCCTATTTCTAAATAATTCATCTTTTTTAAAAATGTCACAAATTCATTATGCTCATAACCTTTTTTATAATTTTATCTGCGTGAGAAATATCATCTGCACAATAAGTTTTAATATTCAAGTATTTAAAGATGTTCTAATCACTTCATTCTTCTGCAAATGTTATAATTTAAACAAATTTTCTCTATTCAGTAAAGATTTATTTTGCTGTATGATAAATTGTACTAAACAAAATATAACTGACTTAAAAAATTGTTCCCTTTGACCAAAGGTTTTGAGTATATGTCGCAAACCTACCATGTTAGGTGTTTGTGTATATTATCGCAATATCTGTAAGGGTGAATGTTTTCCTAGAGCTTGTCTTACAGCACAGATTAAAGTTTCAAATAGTTGTGTTCAAAATGACCGTTACCTTTGCTGGCAGAAAACGTTACACCATTTACTATCATGTTGTGCAGATTATTATTACTAAATGTTTCATTTTTAATTGTACCTTAATTTGTAATTTCATAACACAGTTTTGTATTTTATTGTAGTTATATTTTTATGAGTTTATTATTGCATTTAGTCTCGGATACACAAGCTCTTTCAGTATCGAGACTTATATTCCGGGCACCCTGTATAGGCAAATACTATCGTTTACAATGATATTGACACTGCTGACGTATTTGTAATGAAATTTCTACTCAGAAGTTCAAAAACTGTTTTGAGGGAGTGTTATTATTATTGCAAAAGCATCTACTGGGTGTCCAGCGTAACGCTCTCACTCGATTTGTGGCTTTAATGTCATAGTTACAAAAAAATGTCAAATACAAAAATTGTGTCATTTTTATAGATGACTCGATGTGTCTTAGGAAAAAATAATAGAACATCGAAGTAAAACAAATCAATAATAAAATTTTAAAACATCGAGCTAGAATTCCGAAATAATTTTTTTATTGTCTTTTTGGCCTCCCTGAGCAAGTGGTTAAAATTTTTGTACTTAGTCATAGTTAACCCTGTATTGAGTACTTTAAAAATTATAAAAACTTTCAGCGGCGTTTATCAGGCACATATTTCTGTAGGGAGGGCTTCTAGGAAAAATTTTTGCAGGAACTTATCTTATTTTTTCATATTCTATCTGTACCTGAGATATTTCCCATAGTTTTCCGGATACCCTGTATATCAGATAGTTTAAAAAATTTAGATTACGCCATGAAATATGCATGATGATTTATGAACAAAATTTTAAGAAAGGAAAATGTTGAAATAATTACTTGTTCAAATAAATATACAGGGTGAGTCAGTCATAATGTCATTAATTTTAAGAGGAGATAGGGAATAATGAGTATAATGCGAATATGTGATTAAAAAAAAATCTAAATGCATATTTCGAAAAAAATATTTTCAAATCATTATTTAAACCCCTTTTCAGACTGTCACTGACCGGTCACAGCCTTGGTCGGTTACAGCTGACAGTTCAACTCGATATCGACGTGATGCAACGTTGTCAAGTTGTAATATTTTTCTATACCTACTCACCTAGGTTTTAGACATCACAAATAAACGGTTGTACTGACTATTTTAGAATATCATTTTTCTTGCTCAGTTCAACTTCAGCCAATAATAATTTAAAATGTTAATACCCAATAAAATCAAATAATAATAATAATCAAATAATTCTATTAAAAATTGCAAGTAACGCGGTCCACTCAGGTTTTCCCATAGAAAATACGGCCCAATCAAAGCGATACCCGTACACTCGCGTGTCGATTTTTCTCTGAGCAAATGTAGCCGTTATGACTGCAACAAAACTCCAACGTGTCTAATAATAAACTGAGTAATAAACCATTTAACATTACATAAAAACCTATACCCAATGGGTAAATTATTGAGAAGCTGAAAAGTGTTTCGTGTTTAAATACTAAGTATTTAATAAAAAACCATCGTGTTGTCGACAGAAAACTGTCCAAGGCCGAAATGGCACGCCGCTAATCGAGTTAATCTTGACCTTGACCTTATTAGGTCAATAACCTAGTTACCTAGTTTTGTACTGTTATTTAACGACAAGGAGTAAAACTATTTTTAATCTAGATACATGAATTAATTATTCTTAAATATTGATTTAATTGTTAATAAAAACAAATTTAGATAATAAATAAATGAATTCGAATGTTAGTATATAACAGTTTAATAATTTTGATATAACGTTTGCACTACGTTTTACAAATAAATATGAATTTTTAGTATTACTCGTAAGTACAATTAACGCACACATAACCAAATGTACAATTTGTAGTTACGTACATCTAGCCTAGAAATGTATTGTTTTTAAGTAGTATGATACTAACCTGTTTACAGCCCACATAATTATAACTGTATTATTTATCCGTCCATAGCACTTTATTAATAAAATTCAGTCGCATTTCGTAAACATTCTCCGTATAACACTACCATTTCCACATAATCGGAATTTTTTTCGATTTTCTGCTTTTATTAGGCCTCCCGAATACGTGGTTAAAATTAATGACATAATGACTGACTCACCCTGTAGAAACATTGAATGGGTTTTGTCGTATAGGATGTTAAAGTACAATTCTTAATTTTCAATTATATTTTGTATCATCTGAAATAAAAAACAAACCTTATATTTCCTGCGCTGGTGGAATAAAAGCTTTTTTATTTTAAAATCATAATTTTTCTGTCTTTAATACTGTATAAACTTTTGTTGACCTAGTCTGCTTCAATAAATAGAAAAGAATGGAGGAGCACTTTTACATAAGCAGTTTTATAAAATTATTTTCTATTGCAATTATTACGCTCTTTACTGATATAGCTGAGGCAATATTGAGAGGAAAACAAGTGTAATACAAGTTCATGTACACCATTCATTTGATTAAAAGAAATATAGTTTCAGATTCGTATTCGGGGGACATATACCTACCCTAAAAAAAAAACTGATACCACCGCTATGGATCTGACCTTATATTATTGTGAGAATTAAAAATAAAAAAAATCTGTTTCAGAGATACTATAAATAGATACATAATATTTCATTTACACATTTTGGATTTTTATGCAGAAAATAGTATCTAATTATATGTAAAATTTTAAATTTAGAACAGCAGAATTTTGCATCTTAAAAAAAAATAGAATATTTCGAACATGATGAATAATTTGGCTAGAGTACTGAATGTGACTAACGTTTGTTGACATCTCATTCGTTCGTTTATCACTGACAACTAGGTGCTATTAATAACATATATTTTTAACAGAAAATGACCGACTAACGTCTTTACATTTATTATTTCAGACCCGGATTGAGGGGACCCTCGCCTTCAAGAAGATATGCACCATATTAATTTCTTTAAAGGAGTTTAAAAATGTGGATGTTATTTAAATTATAGAAATTCCATCATTCTGATTATGTAAAAATATATTTTTAATGTATGTAAAATCTTTTATTTAAGTGACTAATTAGGTATGTTTTGTATGTTTCGTTTAATTTTGTAGAATGAGCATTGTTTTGTAGTAACTAAAGTACTACAAATTGTAAGAATGAGTTAAGATTAAATAAGATTTCTCTATGCCTATTGTGTTTTATTAATCATAATAAGTCTAAGTAAATTATCAATATTTTTAAGGAGAATAACGAGATGTTTCTAAAATATGTATTAGAGGATGTGAAAGTTTATATTTGAGCCTTCAAAATTACTCCTGTAATCTGATTTTGATGTGGCTTGCATCCAGTAGCGGCGTTAGGGTAGGGTGTGGTTGGACAATTGCCCAGGGTGGCCCTTTGTAGCCCATCGTTCATAGTTTGAGGTCTTACTCGTAAATTCCCTAAATTAAGAGAAAAAATCTTTGTTGGCGACACTTGAATGTAATGCAGTATTCAATTAGATCGGAGCTCTCCATGCATAGGGTTACCATGTGTGAAACATGTAAAGTATGACAATTGTGACAAAAAAATATGATTTTCAATGGAAAAGGAGGACATTTTTTGAACATTTTATTTTACTTTATTTAGTAACAAAATATACTTGTAAATACAAGTAACCTTAAAAAATATTGCACTATGCATATATTGCGTTAAGAAAACAAAATTTATATAAATGAGTTAATGAGTATTATTAACTTTGAACTTATATACAGGGTGTCCGGAAAAGACGTGTACAACGGAAGACCACAGACTCCTGGGTTCAAATTAAGCCGATTTAGCCCAATTTACTTATTTCTAAAATTGCTTCGTTTAGCCGCTAGAGAGCGCCAAAGTTTGAGAAAAATTTTTGTTTATTCCGAATATCTCGAAAACGACTTGATCGATTTTAACCATTTTTGGGCTACGCAGTTATAAGTCTAACCGACACTTTTTGTGGTTATTTTGAATCTTTTGCAGTTATTAGAAATGTAAGAAAAATCATGTATCATGCAAATATAAGCACATATTTTTAACCTCCTGTACAATTACTCTCAGTTTTTTGTTAGTAGCTGACTTTATTTAGAAACTTTTTATACTCACAGAATTTTGAATAGATGAGTAGTTTAGGCAGAAAAATATTTTCATATGTCAACAATATCAGCATTCGTTCTGCAACAAATAAAAAATTCCAAAACTCTCATTTATATTTTATTTAATAAATACAAGATAATAAAATATAAAAAAAGAGTTATGATCACTTTACAATAAATGCTCAAAGTGACCACCGTTTTCTCTTATGCAACAAGTAATCCGTTGTTGTAGTGCAGCCTCTCCATGATTCCTGCATTACCTCGTAAAATATTAACTGCGTCTTGGATTCGCCTAAACAATTCCTCTTCATTATTAACTGCAGAGGCATATACTTTAGTTTTTACTGCACCCCACAAAAAAAAAATCGCAAGGGGTTAAGTCTGGTGCTCGAGGTGGCCATTTTATAGGAGCATCGTTTCCTCTTCCGATCCACCTGTTAGGATACAGATTATGTAAATATTGACGAACGGGTATTGTAAAATGAGGGGGTGCACCATCGTGCATAAACCACATGTTACGACGAAGTAATAACGGCAAATCGTCCAACAAATTAGGTAATACTTCATTTTACCGGGAATCCCCAATCATGAAGAAACACATTGTCTATCTTCTCTATCTCTTTTTAACATTTTTGTTAAAAAGCGTTATTTAAAGGCGGCTACTCACTACGCGGGACTTGCCAAGTACTCGACTTGGAATATACTTGGCATGCACTTGTCGAGTCCAAGTACATTGTACACACTACGTGCATACTTGAAAGTTTCAGTTTTATTTCGGAAGTGCAAGTATAAAGGCAGTACTTGAAAATGGACGAGAATTTGATTCTACATCTTTAGCTGCTTTTGTTAGTCCCTTTTCTTTTTCAAATCCTCGATGCTACATTCCAAGTCACATTCTGTGAAAAACTCGGTTTGAATTAGTTTCCAGGCAACGTATACATCATTTCTACTTTTATATGCTTATGTGATAGGTCCCAAATGAAAGGTTCCTTCTGATAAATATCCAGAAACTTTAATGTAACTGCATTTTTTCACGTCATTTCAATATTTCAGATATACAAACCGGCCGCTAACAAACAGAAACTTGTAGCTACTCATCAAGTAAAGCCCGCGTAGTGAAGCGCAGACAAAACAAACTCGGAAACAATCGATGGGAAGTGTGCAAGTTCTTGTCAAAGTCAGTGCGAGTCGCCGTACATACTACTCGCTACTTGCCAAGTACATGGCAAGTCCCGCGTAGTGAGTAGCCGCCTTTAGCAAAGTGGAACAAACTCGGCTCATTCTCATTCACAAAATTGGGGCACGTACAAAACAATTATTTTAAAACAGACGTGACGTAGTAATGAGACGGTCCATCATAGGTTGCAATGCTAATGTTCGTCACTTTTCGCTTGTACTACCGAGTGTCATTAGTTTTATCTAAAAAGTTGTATAAATAGTGTAAAAGAAATTTGATTTTTTGACGGATTATTTAATTAGGTAAGTACGGTGCCTTCATAAATGATTACAAGCCACGTGACCAGGATTGTGATTCTCGAAGAACAACTCGTATGCAAATAGATTTCTTGTCTCTCAATTGCCGTAATGAGGAAAGGACATTCACATATAAATTGCTCTGCTATTGATTTGAGAATTTCAACCCTGATCACGTGGCTTGTAATCATTTATGAAGGCACTGTACTTTTTAAACAACTTCAAAAAGGAAGAGGTGGCTGCTATATAAAAGGAAAAAATATTGGGGTTCAAAGGAGAATTCTCGACATAAACCCCTTAGCTGTTTATGTTACAATTTAGTACTATGCGATGCCGCTAAGTCATCCGTAAACTGTCACTTTGGAGTACTTCAGAGGTTATTCACAGCTTCTGTTCATCGATGGAAAATTCTAACCGATCACTTGGGCTATATACTATAAAAAAGCTCAGTGACACACGGAAAGCAAGAATAAGCAGTGTTAAAGCAGTCCGTTATCAAATTAGTGCCATCCATGATGCTTTAATTACTTTGGCTATTGAAACTCAGAAAACTGATGTTCAAGTGTCTCATGAGGCTACTACTAGCCGAACAGCTAAAAGATTTCAGCTTCATAGTTTCATTGGTTGTTTGGTATGACATACTTTTCAAATAAATACCGTAAGTAAATCTCTAGAATCAACAGACATGGATCTCGGTAAATGTACAGAAATGTTGAAAAAATGCTGCAATTTATTGGAAAACTATAGAAATACAGGCTTTAAAAGCACTATTTTAACTGCGAAGGAATTGACCGAAGAACTATAAATTGAACATGTGTTAAGCATCAAGATGGTGAAATTGCACGCAATGACCCTATAACTTCTCCAGAAAAAAAATTGAGGTTGAATTTTTCAACTGTCTTTTGGACACTACATTAACTTTAGTCAATGAAAGGTTCGAACAGTTAAATGAGTACTCGGAATCTTGGTCTTTTTTGTACAATATTAAACAGATTCTGGAAAAACCTGACCTTGTCAAACTGTGGTAATCTCCAATTAAAATTAACTGTACTCTAAATCAGACATAGATGG
>CM046727.1:24467624-24718115 GCA_025584915.1 Monochamus saltuarius | reverse complement strand
GTATCTAGAGACTTTAAACTTACCATTTCTGTCCTTCGGGGGCTCCGCTCGGCCCGTTTGGCCAACGTTCCTACGTTTTATGGGCAGCTGTCACAGGCCGTGCACCGTCCGGCTAGCCGTTTGACGTTTAGGACGGCCGCGGTCGAGCGAACGCGAATGCCCCCGAACGCGTAATTGACCCACATTTTCGTTATTTTCACTATAAAATCGAATTTTAAACTCGAACCTGAGGCACGCGACACATCGTAGAAGGTTCAAAGTTTACGTTTCGACATGGCTTTGTGGAAACGAATGCGGGAAAATACGAAAATATCGAATCCGAAATAGTTGGACGTCTACCCATATCCAACTGACGTTTCTCGAATTCCCGGCTATATCCATCTCTTTTTTTGGCGAAATCCTCGCGAAAATGGAAAACTGGCGGCCGCGGACCTCCGGAAAAACGCAAAATTCGCCCCGAAAAAGGTAAAAAGAAGTCACCAAAATACGCCTACCGGATAACCGAAGGACCGAACTCGGCTTCGCGCACCCGGGCTCGCCGCTGCGCGGCGAAAAAAGCCTTTGTGGCGGTAAAACCCCACTTTTTCGCGAGAGAAAAAACAACGGATTTTAATATATAAGAACTAGAAAGGTGGCAAGTCGGCATTCGCCGACTTGACCTTTCTTAGTAGGGTTAGTTTTTTTAAACACCATGTATTTTTTCGATAATTAGTGCGTTAAGAAACCTCCGATGGAAGCTGAGTAAAATAAATTAGTCAGTTCTCTTAATTTTGAGATTTTTTTAACGTTCAACATTTTTCCAACACTTTGTATATAAAACGGTCTTTCGTACATCCGACAACCCATCCGAAGCAAAAAAATAAATTTATTCCATGAATATTGGGAGTTTCAATATTGGTTCAGTTTTCTTAAACACCCTGTATTGTTTTCATTAAAATAGTTTCCATATAGACCATTGTTAAAAGTTTCATCAAAGGAATATTATACTCCCATGAAGGTTTCTGGAGAACGGTCGGTTTTAAACACCCAGTAGTTTTTAATTAGTATAGTTTTCTTACAGACCGTTGTGAAAAGTTTCATTAGAAAATATTCCATGAATTGTGAGGATTTTTAGAGAATGGTTTGGTTTTGTTAAACACCCGTATTTTTCATCAGTATATTTTTTACAATCGTGAAAAGTTTCATAAAAAATTAAATTCCATAAATTTTGTGGATCTAGAGAATTGGTCTTTATTTTACACACTGTATTTTTCATAAGTATGTATTTATATAGCTACATAATAATACCTAAGTAAGTATTTTTATAGTTTTTACAAACTATCTTAAAAGTTTCAACAAAAACCAAAGAGTTTTTAATTTCAAGTTTTAGGATTTTTAAAATGATTCGATTCTCTTAAACACCCGTATTGTTCTCATGAAAATAGTTTCCATATAGACCATTGTTAAAAGTTTCATCAAGAAAATATTATACTTCCATGAAGGTTTATAGAGAATGGTTCATTTTTTAAACACCCAGTAGTCTTTTAATTAATATAGTTTCCTTACAGACCATTGTGTTCATAAGAAAATATTCTATGAATTGTGAGGATTCTTAGAGAATGGTTTGGTTTTGCTAAACACCCTGTATTTTTTCATTAGTATAATTTTTTTACAATCACATAAATTCCATAAATTTTGTGGATCTAGAGAATGGTTCTTTATATTACACCTATATTTTTCATACATATGTATTTATATACATAATAAAACCTAAGTATATATTTTTATAGTTTTTTGACAAACTATTGTAAAATGTTTCATCAGAAAGCAAAAAAAAAATTTAAATCCACGAATTTTCAGGATTTTTAGGAACAGTTCGGTTTTTAAACACCCGTATTTGTTCAATAGTATATTTTTCCTACAGAACATTGTAAAAGTTTCATCAAAAGAATTTTTAATTCCATGAATTTTGTTGATTTTTAGAGAATGGTTCGGTTTTTAAACCTCCTGTATTTTTCATTAGTATAGTTTTTAACAAACTAATGTGAAATGTTTCATCAAAAGAATTTTTAACTCCATGAATTTTGAGGATTTTTAGAGAATGGTTCGTTATTTTTAAATCGTCTGTATTTCTTTATTGCGATATTTTTCCTACAGAACATTGTATAAAATTTCATCAAAAGAATTTTTATTTCAATGATTTTGAAAAATTTTCCATGAATTTTGGGAGTTTCAATATTGGTTCAGTCTTTTAAACTCCCAGTAGTTCTTTAATTAGTATAGTTTTCTTACAGACCATTGTGAAAAGTTTCATAAAAAAATAACTTCCATAAATTTCTAGATTTCTAGAGAATGGTTCTTTATTTTACACCCTGTATTTTTCATAAGTATGTATTCATATACATAATAATACCTAAGTATATATTTTTATAGTTTTTTACAAACTATTGTAAAGTTTCATCAGAGAGCAAAAAAATTTAATCTACAAATGTTCAGGATTTTTAGGGAACGGTTCGGTTTTTTTAAACCCCCTGTATTTTTCATTAATATAGATTTTTACAAAGTATTGTATAAAGTTTCATCAAAAAGAATTTTCAAATTCCATGAATTTTGAGGATTTTTAGAGAATGGTTCGTTATTTTTAAACACTCTGTATTTCTTAATTAGTATATTTTTCCTACAGAACATTGTATAAAATTTCATCAAACAGAATTTTTTAATTCCAAGAATTTTGAAAATTTTTAGAGAATGGTTCGTTATTTTTAAACACTCTGTATTTTTTAATTAGTATATTTTTCCTACAGAACATTGTATAAAGTTTCATCAAAAAGAATTTTTTAATTCCATGAATTTTGAAAATTTTTAGAGAATGGTTTGTTATTATTAAACACTCTGTATTTGCTTCGATAGTGAGTGTCATAATAAATCCTTGATGGAAGTTTAATAAATAAAAAAAAAAATTTCCATGAATTTTGGGAGTTTCAATATTTGTTCAGTTTTCTTAAAAACACAGTAGTTTTTTAATTAGTATATATTTATTAGAGACAATCGAGAAAATGTTAATAAAAAAATATTCAATGAATTATTGTGTGGATTCTTAGAGTATGTTTTGTTTTCGTTAAGCACCCTGTATATTTTCATTTTTATAATATTTTTACAATCGTGAAATGTTTCATAAAAAAAATTAATTCCATAATTTTTGTGGATCTAGAGAATGGTTCTTTATTTTACATCCTGTATTTTTCATAAGTATGTATTCATATACATAATAATACCAAAGTATATATTTTTATAGTTTTTTACAAACTATTGTAAAAGTTTCATCAGAAAGAAAATTTTAAATCCACAAATATTCAGGATTTTTAGGGAACGGTTTGGCAAAAAGAATTTTCTAATTCCATGAATTTTGAGGATTTTTAGAGAATGGTTCGTTATTTTTAAACACTCTGTATTTCTTAATTAGTATATTTTTCCTACAGAACATTGTATAAAATTTCATCAAACAGAATTTTTTAATTCCAAGAATTTTGAAAATTTTTAGAGAATGGTTCGTTATTTTTAAACACTCTGTATTTTTTAATTAGTATATTTTTCCTACAGAACATTGTATAAAGTTTCATCAAAAAGAATTTTTTAATTCCATGAATTTTGAAAATTTTTAGAGAATGGTTCGTTATTATTAAACACTCTGTATTTGCTTCGTTAGTGAGTGTCATAATAAATCCTTGATGGAAGTTTAATAAATAAAAAAAATTTCCATGAATTTTGGGAGTTTCAATATTGGTTCAGTTTTTTTAAACACCCAGTAGTTTTTTAATTAGTATACATAGTTTTCTTACAGACCATTGTGAAAAGTTTCATGAAAAAATATTGAATGAATTATTGTGAGGATTCTTAGAGTATGGTTTGGTTTCGTTAAGCACCCTGTATTTTCTCATTAGTATGATTTTTTTACAATCGTCAAAAGTTTCATAAAAAAAATAAAATCCATAAATTTTGTGGATGTAGAGAATGGTTTTTTATTTTACACCCTGTATTTTTTCATAAGTATGTATTCATATACATAATAATACCAAAGTATATATTTTTACAGTTTTTCTACAAACTATTGTAAAAGTTTCATCAGAAAGCAAAAAAATTTTAAATCCACGAATGTCCAGGATTTTTAGGAACGGTTCGAATTTTTTAAACACCCGTATCTTTTCGATAATTAGTGCGGTAAGAGTCCTGACGGAAGTTTCGTACCAAAAAATTTTCAGTTCCCTTAATTTTTACATTTTTTTAACGTTCGACATTTTTCCAACACTTTGTATATAAAACGGTCCTACGCACGTCAGAGAACCCCTCCGAAGCGAAAGAACCGAAAATTTCCTCGAATCTGTAATTTTTATTTTTTTCTCGTCAATTTTTATCGTAACACCCCGTACATCGTTGTTTTTTTAGTCGCACTGTATATAAGCGAAGCGACTTGAAGTCTGCCATATTGTCTAGCTCACTGATACCACCTATTCATTCTATTTATGCAAAGTTCAATGCAAATAGCAATAGCGGATGGAAATATTTGACAGCTGTTCTATGGCTTCCGTCATTTTGACCCCGTCTTGGTCTGCCATATTGTCTAGCTCACTGATACCACCTACCTATTCGTTCTATTTATGCAAAGTTCAATGCAAATAGCAATAGCGGATGGAAATATTTGACAGCTGTTCTATGGCTTACGTCAATTTGACCTCGTCTTGCTTAGGATTTTCGCAAATTTCGATACAAAAACAAAATCAAAACCAAACTCTCGCATAACACAACGTATCTAGAGACTTCAGATTTACCGTTTTCGACCTTTGGGGGGCTCCGGTCGGCTAATTTAGCGAAATTTTCTGCGATTTATTCGGAAATGTCACCGCGCACTCGCCATTTGACGTCGCAAATTTTCGCAATTTTTACTATAAAATCGAATTTTAAAACAGATCTGAGGCACACGACACATTGTAGAAGGTTCAAAGTTTACGTTTCGATATGGCTTTATGGAAATAAAGGGGTACTTACTTTGCAAAATGTAACGTTTTGAAGGTTTTGTGAGGACCCGCCATATTGCCAGGCTCTTCTCCACGTCTCGGTTCGGTATTACGCAAAATTCGATACAAATTCGAATTCAAAACCCAACGCTCGCATAACAGAAAGCATCTAGGCGGGTCTCAGATCTGCCCGTTTAGCGAACGTTCCTACGTTTTATCCGGAGCTGTCACCGGCCGTGCACCGTCCGGCTAGCCGTTTGACGTTTCGGACGGCCGAGCGAAGGCGAATGCAGCCGAACGTGTAATTGACCAAAACTTTCGCTATTTTCCTATAAAATCGAATTTTAAACCTAAATCTGAGGCACGCGACACATTGTAGAAGGTTCAAAGTTTACGTTTCAACATGCATTTCTGGAAATGAATGCGGGAAAATAGGAAAATATCAAATCGGAAATAGTTTGACGTCTACCCATATCCGACTGACGTTTCTCCGATTCCCGGGCGATCAGCTCCTCCCGCGCTATCTCCATCCCTCTCGCCGAGAACGGCCGGCGAGGACCCTCCGAAAAACGGAAAATTTACCTAGAAAACCGCGAAAAACGGCCCGCCGAGCGGCTCGTCGCGACGGAGAAAGAACCAAATAAAGAGACTCGCCCGCGACCGCGTCCCCGACGGGCTCGCCCGAAAACGTCGCGCGGAGCGAAACCGGCCTCCGGGCGGCTTCCGGACTTCCGATAATGGGCGTGGTTTTCGACTTTGTCTCGTTTCCTCGCGAAAATCGAAAAGTAGCTCCGGCGGACCTCCGGCAAAACGCAAAATTCGCCCCGAAAAAGGTAAAAGGAACCCACCGAAATACGCCTAAGCGACAACCTGACTGAAGGGCGCTTCGCGTTCGGCTCGCGCGCGCGGCTCGCGAAAAAGCCTTTGAGGAGATACTTTGCCACTTTTCCGCACCCCGGAGGGAGCGAGAAAAACAACGGATTTTAATATATAAGAACTAGAAAGGTGGCAAGTCGGCATTCGCCGACTTGACCTTTCTTGAGTAGGGTTAGTTTTTTAAACACCATGTATTTTTCGATAATTAGTGCGTTAAGAAACCTCCGATGGAAGTTGAGTAAAATAAATTAGTCAGTTCTCTTAATTTTGAGATTTTTTAACGTTCAACATTTTTCCAACACTTTGTATATAAAACGGTCTTTCGTACATCCGACAACCCATCCGAAGCAAAAAAATAAATTTATTCCATGAATATTGGGAGTTTCAATATTGGTTCAGTTTTCTTAAACACCCTGTATTGGTTTCATTAAAATAGTTTCCATATAGACCATTGTTAAAAGTTTCATCAAAGGAATATTATACTCCCATGAAGGTTTCTGGAGAACGGTCGGTTTTTTAAACACTCAGTAGTTTTTTAATTAGTATAGTTTTCTTACAGACCGTTGTGAAAAGTTTCATTAGAAAATATTCCATGAATTGTGAGGATTTTTAGAGAATGGTTTGGTTTTGTTAAACACCCTGTATTTTGTCATTAGTATATTTTTTTACAATCGTGAAAAGTTTCATAAAAAAATTAAATTCCATAAATTTTGTGGATCTAGAGAATTGGTCTTTATTTTACACACTGTATTTTTCATAAGTATGTATTTATATAGCTACATAATAATACCTAAGTATGTATTTTTATAGTTTTTTACAAACTATCTTAAAAGTTTCAACAAAACCAAAAGAGTTTTTAATTTCAAGTTTTTAGGATTTTTAAAATTATTTGATTCTCTTAAACACCCTGTATTGTTCTCATGAAAATAGTTTCCATATAGACCATTGTTAAAAGTTTCATCAAGAAAATATTATACTTCCATGAAGGTTTATAGAGAATGGTTCATTTTTTTAAACACCCAGTAGTCTTTAATTAATATAGTTTTACAGACCATTGTGTTCATAAGAAAATATTCTATGAATTGTGAGGATTCTTAGAGAATGGTTTGGTTTTGCTAAACACCCTGTATTTTTCATTAGTATAATTTTACAATCACAAAAAGTTTCATAAAAAAAATTAAATTCCATAAATTTTGTGGATCTAGAGAATTGGTCTTTATATTACACCCTATATTTTTTCATACGTATGTATTTATATACATAATAAAACCTAAGTATATATTTTTATAGTTTTTTGACAAACTATTGTAAAATGTTTCATCAGAAAGCAAAAAAAAAATTTAAATCCACGAATTTTCAGGATTTTTAGGGAACAGTTCGGTTTTTTAAACACCACGTATTTGTTCATTAGTATATTTTTCCTACAGAACATTGTAAAAGTTTCATCAAAAGAATTTAATTCCATGAATTTTGTTGATTTTTAGAGAATGGTTCGGTTTTTTTAAACCTCCTGTATTTTTTCATTAGTATAGTTTTTAACAAACTAATGTGAAATGTTTCATCAAAAGAATTTTTTAATTCCATGAATTTTGAGGATTTTTAGAGAATGGTTCGTTATTTTTAAATCGTCTGTATTTCTTTATTGCGATATTTTTCCTACAGAACATTGTATAAAATTTCATCAAAAGAATTTTTAATTCAATGATTTTGAAAATTTTCCATGAATTTTGGGAGTTTCAATATTGGTTCAGTCTTTTAAACTCCCAGTAGTTCTTTAATTAGTATAGTTTTCTTACAGACCATTGTGAAAAGTTTCATAAAAAAATAACTTCCATAAATTTCTAGATTTCTAGAGAATGGTTCTTTATTTTACACCCTGTATTTTTCATAAGTATGTATTCATATACATAATAATACATAAGTATATATTTTTTATCGTTTTTTTACAAACTATTTTAAATTTTCTACATAAAGAAAAAAAAAAAAAATTTTAATCCACAAATGCTCAGGATTTTTAGGGAACACGGTTTTTTTAAACCCCCTGTATTTTTTCATTAATATAGATTTTTACAAAGTATTGTATAAAGTTTCATCAAAAAGAATTTTCAAATTCCATGAATTTTGAGGATTTTTAGAGAATGGTTGGTTATTTTTAAACACTCTGTATTTCTTAATTAGTATATTTTTCCTACAGAACATTGTATAAAATTTCATCAAACAGAATTGTTTAATTCCTACAGAACATTGTATAAAGTTTCATCAAAAAGAATTTTTTAATTCCATGAATTTTGAAAATTTTTAGAGAATGGTTCGTTATTATTAAACACTCTGTATTTGCTTCGATAGTGAGTGTCATAATAAATCCTTGATGGAAGTTTAATAAATAAAAAAATTTCCATGAATTTTGGGAGTTTCAATATTTGTTCAGTTTTCTTAAACACCCAGTAGTTTTTTAATTAGTATATATTTCTTAGAGACCATCGTGAAAAGGTTAATAAAAATATTCAATGAATTATTGTGGGGATTCTTAGAGTATGGTTTGGTTTCGTTAAGAACCCTGTATATTTTCATTAGAATAATATTTTTACAATCGTGAAAAGTTTCATAAAAAAATAAATTCCATAAATATTGTGGATCTAGAGAATGGTTATATATTTTACACCCTGTATTTTTCATAAGTATGTATTCATATACATAATAATACCAAAGTATATATTTTTATAGTTTTACAAACTATTGTAAAAGTTTCATCAGAAAGAAAAAAATTTTAAATCCACAAATATTCAGGATTTTTAGGAACGGTTCGGTATTTTTAACCCCTGTATTTTTCATTAATATAGATTTTTACAAACTATTGTATAAAGTTTCATCAAAAGAATTTTCTAATTCCATGAATTTTGAGGATTTTTAGAGAATGGTTCGTTATTTTTAAACACTCTGTATTTCTTAATTAGTATATTTTTCCTACAGAACATTGTATAAAATTTCATCAAACAGAATTTTTAATTCCAAGAATTTTGAAAATTTTTAGAGAATGGTTCGTTATTTTTAAACACTCTGTATTTTTTAATTAGTATATTTTTCCTACAGAACATTGTATAAAGTTTCATCAAAAAGAATTTTTTAATTCCATGAATTTTGAAAATTTTTAGAGAATGGTTCGTTATTATTAAACACTCTGTATTTGCTTCGTTAGTGAGTGTCATAATAAATCCTTGATGGAAGATTAATAAATAAAAAAAATTTCAATGAATTTTGGGAGTTTCAATATTTGTTCAGATTTTTTAAACACCCAGTAGTTTTTTAATTAGTATACATAGTTTTCTTACAGACCATTGTGAAAAGTTTCATGAAAAAATATTGAATTAATTATTGTGAGGATTCTTAGAGTATTGTTTTGTTTCGTTAATCACCCTGTATTTTATCATTATTATGATTTTTACAATCGTCAAAAGTTTCATAAAAAATAAAATCCATAAATTTTGTGGATGTAGAGAATGGTTTTTTATTTTACACGCTGTATTTTTCATAAGTATGTATTCATATACATAATAATACCAAAGTATATATTTTTATAGTTTTTCTACAAACTATTGTAAAAGTTTCATCAGAAAGCAAAAAAATTTTAAATCCACGAATGTCCAGGATTTTTAGGAACGGTTCGAATTTTTAAACACCGTATTTTTTCGATAATTAGTGCGGTAAGAGTCCCCTGACGGAAGTTTCGTACCAAAAAATTTTCAGTTCCTTAATTTTTACATTTTTTAACGTTCGACATTTTTCCAACACTTTGTATAAAACGGTCCTACGCACGTCAGAGAACCCCTCCGAAGCGAAAGAACCGAAAATTTCCTCGAATCTGTAATTTTTATTTTTTTCTCGTCAATTTTTATCGTAACACCCCGTACATCGAGCTTTTTTGAGTCGCACTGTATATAAGCGAAGCGACTTGAAGTGTGCCATATTGTCTAGCTCACTGATACCACCTATTCATTCTATTTATGCAAAGTTCAATGCAAATAGCAATAGCGGATGGAAATATTTGACAGCTGTTCTATGGCTTCCGTCAATTTGACCCCGTCTTGGTCTGCCATATTGTCTAGCTCACTGATACCACCTACCTATTCATTCTATTTATGCAAAGTTCAATGCAAATAGCAATAGCGGATGGAAATATTTGACAGCTGTTCTATGGCTTACGTCATTTTGACCCCGTCTTGCTTAGGATTTTCGCAAATTTCGATACAAAACGAATTCAAAACCAAACGCTCGCATAACACAACGTATCTAGAGACTTCAGATTTACCGTTTTCGGCTTTGGGGCTCCGGTCGGCCCATTTAGCGAAATTTTCTGCGATTTATTCGGAAATGTCACCGCGCACTCGCCATTTGACGTCGCAAATTTTCGCAATTTTTACTATAAAATCGAATTTAAAAACAGATCTGAGGCACACGACACATTGTAGAAGGTTCAAAGTTTACGTTTCGATATGGCTTTATGGAAATAAAGGGGTACTTACTTTGCAAAATGTAACATTTTGAAGGTTTTGTGAGGACCCGCCATATTGCCAGGCTCTTCTCCACGTCTCTGTTTGGTATTACGCAAAATTCGATACAAATTGGAACTCAAAACCCAGCGCTCGCATAACAGAAAGTATCTAGAGACTTTAAATTTACCTTTTTTGGCCTTGGCGGGTCTTCGAACGGCCCGTTTAGCGAACGTTCCCAAGTTTTATCCGGAGCTGTCAACGGCACCGCACCGTCCGGCTTCCCGTTTGACGTTTCGGGCGGCCGAGCGAACGCGAATGCCGCCGAACGTGTAATTGACCAAAACTTTCGTTATTTTCCCTATAAAATCGAATTTTAAACCTAAATCTGAGGCACGCGACACATCGTAGAAGGTTCAAAGTTTACGTTTCGATAGGGCTTTATGGAAAGGAATGCGGGAAAATACGAAAATATCGAATCCGAAATAGTTTGACGTCTACCCATATCCGACTGACGTTTCTCCGATTCCCGGGCGATAAGCTCCTCCCGCGCTATCTCCATCCTCTCGCCGAGAACGGCCGGCGAGGACCCTCCGAAAACGGAAAATTTACCTAGAAAAACGCGAAAAACGGCCCGCCGAGCGCCTCGTCGCGACGGAGAAAGGACCAAATCAGGAGACCCGCCCGCGCCCGCGTCCCCGACGGGCTCCCGTGAAAAACGTCGCGCGGAGCGAAATCGGCCTCCGGGCGGCTTCCGGACTTCCGATAATGGGCGTGGTTTTCGACTTTTGTCTCGTTTCCTCGCGAAAATGGAAAACCGGCGGCCGCGGACCTCCGGAAAAACGCAAAATTCGCCCCGAAAAAGGTAAAAAGAACCCACCGAAATACGCCTAAGCGACAATCCCGGGACCGAAGGGCGCTTCGCGTTCGGCTCGCCGCCGCGCGGCTCGCGAAAAAAGCCTTTACCCGGACACTTTGCCCCTTTTCCGCACCCCCGGTGGGAGCGAGAGGCAATCGCGCATTTTAATATATTAGAACTAGAAAGGTGGCAAGTCGGCATTCGCCGACTTGACCTTTCTTGAGTAGGGTTAGTTTTTTTTAAACACCATGTATTTTTTCGATAATTAGTGCGTTAAGAGACCCCCGATGGAGGTTGAGTAAAATAAATTAGTCAGTTCTCTTAATTTTGAGATTTTTTACCGTTCAACATTTTTCCAACACTTTGTATATAAAACGGTCTTTCGTACATCCGACAACCCATCCGAAGCAAAACAAATAATTTTATTCCATGAATTTTGGGAGTTTCAATATTGGTTCAGTTTTCTTAAACACCCTGTATTGTTTTCATTAAAATAGTTTCCATATAGACCATTGTTAAACGTTTCATCAAAGGAATATTATACTTCCATGAAGGTTTCTAGAGAAAGGTCGGTTTTTTAAACACCCAGTAGTTTTTTAATTAGTATAGTTTTCTTACAGACCGTTGTGAAAAGTTTCATTAGAAAATATTCCATGAATTGTGAGGATTTTTAGAGAATGGTTTGGTTTTGTTAAACACCCAGTATTTTTTCATCGGTATAATTTTTTATAATCGTGAAAAGTTTCAAAAAAAATAAATTCCATAAATTTTGTGGATCTAGAGAATGGATCTATATATTACACCCTGTATTTTTCATACGTATGTATTTATATACATAATAAAACCTATGTATATATTTTTATATTTTCTTGACAAACTAATGTAAAAAGTTTCATCAGAAAGCAAAAAAATTTTAAATCCACGAATTTTCAGGATTTTTAGGAACAGGGTTTTTTTTAAACACCCCGTATTTGTTCAATAGTATATTCTTCCTACAGAACATTGTAAAAGTTTCATCAAAAAGAATTTTTTAATACCATGAAGTTTTTTGATTTTTAGGGAATGTTGATTTTTTTTTAGATCCTCTGTATTTATTAATTATGATATTTTTAAGATAGAACATTGTATAAAGTTTCATAAAAAAGAATTTTTTAATTCCATGAATTTTGAGGATTTTTAGAGAATGGTTCGTTATTTTTAAACACTCTGTATTTTTAATTAGTATATTTTTCCTACAGAACATTGTATAAAGTTTCATCAAAAAGAATTATTTAATTCCATGAATTTTGAGGATTTTTAGAGAATGGTTCGTTATTATTAAACACTCTGTATTTGCTTCGTTAATGAGTGTCATAATAAATCCTTGATGGAAGTTTAATAAATAAAAAAAATTTCCATGAATTTTGGGAGTTTCAATATTGGTTCAGTTTTCTTAAACACCCAGAATTTTTTTAATTAGTATAGTTTTCTTACAGACCATTGTGAAATGTTTCATAAAAAAATATTCAATGAATTATTGTGGGGATTCTTAGAGTATGGTTTGGTTTCGTTAAGCACCCTGTATTTTTTCATTAGTATAATTTTTTATAATCGTGAAAAGTTTAAAAAAAAAAATTAAATTCCATAAATTTATTGGCTGTAGAGAATGGATCTTTATAATACACCATGTATTTATTCATAAGTATGTATTCATTTACATAATAATACCAAATTATATATTTTTTATTTTTTTTTTACAAACTATTGTTAAAAGTTTCATCTGAAAGAAAAAAAAAAAAAATTTTAATCCACGAATGTTTAGGATTTTTAGGGAACGGTTCGGTTTTGAAACCTCCTGTATTTTTTCATTAGTATAGATGTTTTAAAACTATTGTACAAAGTTTCATCAAAATGAATTTTCTAATTCCATGAACTTTGAGGAATTTTAGAGAATGGTTCGTTATTTTTAAACACTCTGTATTTCCTAATTAGTATATTTTTCCTACAGAACATTGTATAAAATTTCATCAAATAGAATTTTTTAATTCCATGAATTTTGTTGACCTCCTGTATTTTTTCATTAGTATAGATTTTTACAAACCATTGTATAAGGTTTTATCAAAAATAATTTTTTAATTCCATGAGTTTTGTTGATTTTTAGGAAATGGTTAGGTTTTTTTAAACCCTCTGTATTTCTTAATTAGTATATTTTTCCTACAGAACATTGTATAAAGTTTCATCAAAAAGAATTTTTTAATTCCATGAATTTTGAAAATTTTTAGAGAATGGTTCGTTATTATTAAACACTCTGTATTTGCTTCGTTAGTGAGTGTCATAATAAATCCTTGATGGAAGTTTAATAAATAAAAAATTTCCATGAATTTTGGGAGTTTCAATATTGGTTCAGTTTTTTAAACACCCAGTAGTTTTTAATTAGTATACATAGTTTTCTTACAGACCATTGTGAAAAGTTTCATGAAAAATATTGAATGAATTATTGTGAGGATTCTTAGAGTATGGTTTGGTTTCGTTAAGCACCCTGTATTTTCTCATTAGTATGATTTTTTACAATCGTCAAAAGTTTCATAAAAAAATAAAATCCATAAATTTTGTGGATGTAGAGAATGGTTTTTTATTTTACACGCTGTATTTTTCATAAGTATGTATTCATATACATAATAATACCAAAGTATATATTTTTACAGTTTTTCTACAAACTATTGTAAAAGTTTCATCAGAAAGCAAAAAAATTTTAAATCCACGAATGTCCAGGATTTTTAGGGAACGGTCTGAATTTTTAAACACCCCGTATTTTTTCGATAATTAGTGCGGTAAGAGTCCCCGACGGAAGTTTCGTACCAAAAAATTTTCAGTTCCCTTAATTTTTACATTTTTTAACGTTCGACATTTTTCCAACACTTTGTATATAAACGGTCCTACGCACGTCAGAGAACCCCTCCGAAGCGAAAGAACCGAAAATTTCCTCGAATCTGTAATTTTATTTTTTCTCGTCAATTTTTATCGTAACACCCCGTACATCGAGCTTTTGAGTCGCACTGTATATAAGCGAAGCGACTTGAAGTGTGCCATATTGTCTAGCTCACTGATACCACCTATTCATTCTATTTATGCAAAGTTCAATGCAAATAGCAATAGCGGATGGAAATATTTGACAGCCGTTCTATGGCTTCCGTCAATTTGACCCCGTCTTGGTCTGCCATATTGTCTAGCTCACTGATACCACCTATTCATTCTATTTATGCAAAGTCCAATGCAAATAGCAATAGCGGATGGAAATATTTGACAGCTGTTCTATGGCTTCCGTCATTTTGACCCCGTCTTGCTTAGAATTTTCGCAAATTTCGATACGAAAACGAATTCAAAACCAAACGCTCGCATAACACAACGTATCTAGAGACTTCAGATTTACCGTTTTCGGCTTTTGGGGGGCTCCGGTCGGCCCATTTAGCGAAATTTTCTGCGATTTATTCGGAAATGTCACCGCGCACTCGCCATTTGACGTCGCAAATTTTCGCAATTTTTACTATAAAATCGAATTTTAAAAACAGATCTGAGGCACACGACACATTGTAGAAGGTTCAAAGTTTACGTTTCGATATGGCTTTATGGAAATAAAGGGGTACTTACTTTGCAAAATGTAACATTTTGAAGGTTTTGTGAGGACCCGCCATATTGCCAGGCTCTTCTCCACGTCTCTGTTTGGTATTACGCAAAATTCGATACAAATTGGAACTCAAAACCCAGCGCTCGCATAACAGAAAGTATCTAGAGACTTTAAATTTACCTTTTGGCCTTGGCGGGTCTTCGAACGGCCCGTTTAGCGAACGTTCCCAAGTTTTATCCGGAGCTGTCAACGGCACCGCACCGTCCCGCTTCCCGTTTGACGTTTCGGGCGGCCGAGCGAACGCGAATGCCGCCGAACGTGTAATTGACCAAAACTTTCGTTATTTTCCTTATAAAATCGAATTTTAAACCTAAATCTGAGGCACGCGACACATCGTAGAAGGTTCAAAGTTTACGTTTCGATAGGGCTTTATGGAAAGGAATGCGGGAAAATACGAAAATATCGAATCCGAAATAGTTTGACGTCTACCCATATCCGACTGACGTTTCTCCGATTCCCGGGCGATAAGCTCCTCCCGCGCTATCTCCATCCCTCTCGCCGAGATCGGCCGGCGAGGACCCTCCGAAAATCGGAAAATTTACCTAGAAAAACGCGAAAACGGCCCGCCGAGCGCCTCGTCGCGACGGAGAAAGGACCAAATAAGGAGACTCGCCCGCGCCCGCGTCCCCGACGGGCTCCGTGAAAAACGTCGCGCGGAGCGAAATCGGCCTCCGGGCGGTTTCCGGACTTCCGATAATGGGCGTGGTTTTCGACTTTTGTCTCGTTTCCTCGCGAAAATCGAAAACCGGCGGCCGCGGACCTCCGGAAAAACGCAAAATTCGCCCCGAAAAAGGTAAAAAGAACCCACCGAAATACGCCTAAGCGACAATCCCGGGACCGAAGGGCGCTTCGCGCCCTTCGGCTCGCCGCTCCGCGGCTCGCGAAAAAAGCCTTTACCCGGACACTTTGCCGCTTTTCCACCCCCCCGGTGGGAGCGAGAAAAAACAACGGATTTTAATATATAGTAACTAGAAAGGTGGCAAGTCGGCATTCGCCGACTTGACCTTTCTTGAGTAGGGTTAGTTTTTTTTAAACACCATGTATTTTTTCGATAATTAGTGCGTTAAGAGACCCCCGATGGAGGTTGAGTTAAAAAAAAAATCAGTTCCTTTAATATTGAAATTTTTTTAACGTTCAACATTTTTCCAACACTTTGTATATAAAACGGTCTTTCGTACATCCGACAACCCATCCGAAGCAAAACAAATAATTTTATTCCATGAATTTTGGGAGTTTCAATATTGGTTCAGTTTTCTTAAACACCCTGTATTGTTTTCATTAAAATAGTTTCCATATAGACCATTGTTAAACGTTTCATCAAAGGAATATTATACTTCCATGAAGGTTTCTAGAGAAAGGTCGGTTTTTTAAACACCCAGTAGTTTAATTAGTATAGTTTTCTTACAGACCGTTGTGAAAAGTTTCATTAGAAAATATTCCATGAATTGTGAGGATTTTTAGAGAATGGTTTGGTTTTGTTAAACACCCTGTATTTTTCATCGGTATAATTTTTTACAATCGTGAAAAGTTTCATAAAAAATTAATTCCATAAATTTTGTGGATCTAGAGAATGGATCTATATATTACACCCTGTATTTTTCATACGTATGTATTTATATACATAATTAAACCTAATTATATTTTTTTTTTGTTTTTTGAAATACTAATGTAAATAGTTTTATAAGAAAGCGAAATTAAATTTTAAATCCAAGAATTTTCAGGATTTTTAGGGAACAGTTCGGTTTTTTTAAACACCCCTTATTTGTTCAATAGTATATTCTTCCTACAGAACATAGTAAAAGTTTCATCAAAAGAATTTTTAATTCCATGAATTTTGTTGATTTTTAGAGAATGGTTCGGTTTTTAAATCCTCTGTATTTCTTAATTAGGATATTTTTC
Source organism: Monochamus saltuarius (assembly GCA_025584915.1). NCBI lineage: Eukaryota > Metazoa > Arthropoda > Insecta > Coleoptera > Cerambycidae > Monochamus > Monochamus saltuarius. The sequence goes on along the minus strand of CM046727.1, from coordinate 24,701,339 downwards.
CTATAGAACATTGTATAAAGTTTCATCAAAAAGAATTTTTTAATTCCATGAATTTTGAGGAATTTTAGAGAATGGTTCGTTATTTTAAATCCTCTGTATTTCTTAATTAGGATATTTTTCCTACAGAACATTGTATAAAGTTTCATCGAAAAGAATTTTTTAATTCCATGAATTTTGAGGATTTTTAGAGAATGGTTCGTTATTATTAAACACTCTGTATTTGCTTCGTTAGTGAGTGTCATAATAAATCCTTGATGGAAGTTTAATAAATAAAAAAATTTCCATGAATTTTGGGAGTTTCAATATTGGTTCAGTTTTTTAAACACCCAGTAGTTTTTAATTAGTATACATAGTTTTCTTACAGACCATTGTGAAAAGTTTCATGAAAAAATATTCAATGAATTATTGTGAGGATTCTTAGAGTATGGTTTGGTTTCGTTAAGCACCCTGTATATTCTCATTAGTATGATTTTTTTACAATCGTCAAAAGTTTCATAAAAAAAATAAAATCCATAAATATTGTGGATGTAGAGAAAGGTTTTATTTTACACCCTGTATTTTTCATAAGTATGTATTCATATACATAATAATACCAAAGTATATATTTTTACAGTTTTTCTACAAACTATTGTAAAAGTTTCATCAGAAAGCAAAAAAATTTTAAATCCACGAATGTCCAGGATTTTTAGGGAACGGTTCGAATTTTTAAACACCCCGTATTTTTTCGATAATTAGTGCGGTAAGAGTCCCCGACGGAAGTTTCGTACCAAAAAATTTTCAGTTCCCTTAATTTTTACATTTTTTAACGTTCGACATTTTTCCAACACTTTGTATATAAACGGTCCTACGCACGTCAGAGAACCCTCCGAAGCGAAAGAACCGAAAATTTCCTCGAATCTGTAATTTTTATTTTTTCTCGTCAATTTTTATCGTAACACCCGTACATCGAGCTTTTTTGAGTCGCACTGTATATAAGCGAAGCGACTTGAAGTGTGCCATATTGTCTAGCTCACTGATACCACCTATTCATTCTATTTATGCAAAGTTCAATGCAAATAGCAATAGCGGATGGAAATATTTGACAGCTGTTCTATGGCTTCCGTCATTTTGACCCCGTCTTGGTCTGCCATATTGTCTAGCTCACTGATACCACCTACCTATTCATTCTATTTATGCAAAGTTCAATGCAAATAGCAATAGCGGATGGAAATATTTGACAGCTGTTCTATGGCTTACGTCATTTTGACCCCGTCTTGCTTAGGATTTTCGCAAATTTCGATACAAAAACGAATTCAAAACCAAACGCTCGCATAACACAACGTATCTAGAGACTTCAGATTTACCGTTTTCGACGTTTGGGGGGCTCCGGTCGGCCCATTTAGCGAAATTTTCTGCGATTTATTCGGAAATGTCACCGCGCACTCGCCATTTGACGTCGCAAATTTTCGCAATTTTTACTATAAAATCGAATTTTAAAAACAGATCTGAGGCACACGACACATTGTAGAAGGTTCAAAGTTTACGTTTCGATATGGCTTTATGGAAATAAAGGGGTACTTACTTTGCAAAATGTAACATTTTGAAGGTTTTGTGAGGACCCGCCATATTGCCAGGCTCTTCTCCACGTCTCTGTTTGGTATTACGCAAAATTCGATACAAATTGGAACTCAAAACCCAGCGCTCGCATAACAGAAAGTATCTAGAGACTTTAAACTTACCGTTTCTGGCTTTTGGGGCCTCCCATCGGCCGGTTTAGCGAACGTTCCCAAGTTTTATCCGGAGCTGTCAACGGCACCGCACCGTCCGGCTAGCCGTTTGACGTTTCGGACGGCCGAGCGTACGCGAATGCCCGCGAAGTCGTTATTGACGCTAATTTTCGTTATTTTCCATATAAAATCGAATTTTAAACCTAAATCTGAGGCACGCGACACATTGTAGAAGGTTCAAAGTTTACGTTTCGATATGGCTTTGTTGAAATGAATGCGGGAAAATACGAAAATATCGAATCGGAAATAGTTTGACGTCTACCCATATCCGACTGACGTTTCTCCGATTCCCGGGCGATAAGCTCCTCCCGCGCTATCTCCATCCCTCTCGCCGAGAACGGCCGGCGAGGACCCTCCGAAAAACGGAAAATTTACCTAGAAAAACGCGAAAAACGGCCCGCCGAGCGCCTCGTCGCGACGGAAAAAGGACCAAATAAGGAGACTCGCCCGCGCCCGCGTCCCCGACGGGCTCTCCTAAAAAACGTCGCGCGGAGCGAAACCGGCCTCCGACCGATTTTCGGGCTTCCGATAATGGGCGTGGTTTTCGACTTTTGTCTCGTTTCCTCGCGAAAATCGAAAACCGGCGGCCGCGGACCTCCGGAAAAACGCAAAATTAGCCCCGAGAAAGGTAAAAAGAACCCACCAAAATACGCCTAAGCGACAACCCCGGCACCGAAGGGCGCTTCGCGCCCTTCGGCTCGCCGCTGCGCGGCTCGCCTCAAAAGCCTTTGGTAATGCAAAACCCAACTTTTCCACCCGCCCGGAGGGAGCGAGAAAAAACAACGGATTTTAATATATAAGAACTAGAAAGGTGGCAAGTCGGCATTCGCCGACTTGACCTTTCTTAGTAGGGTTAGTTTTTTTAAACACCATGTAGTTTTTCGATAATTAGTGCGTTAAGAGACCCCCGATGGAAGTTGAGTAAAATAAATTAGTCAGTTCTCTTAATTTTGAGATTTTTTACCGTTCAACATTTTTCCAACACTTTGTATATAAAACGGTCTTTCGTACATCCGACAACCCATCCGAAGCAAAACAAATAATTTTATGTATATTTACGATCCGCTTAATTCCTTTTGTACTTGTATTGTTCTGGCTGAGACCTGACACAGTAGTCGCTGGACTCTCTTCCGCAGCGACTGCTACTCTTGTCCTCAAAACAGAGGATGTGTGGCACGATGCTGCAAATTAGGGATAGGTGGCTGCTGGTCATTCTCCTGTGTAGTCGTGTCATTTGCCCTCCTATTTTCCTTCTTGTTTGTTTAAGCTGCACTGCGCTGATGAAGGGCAATAACCTAGAAACAACGTTGTCCGCAGTTGCTCGTTGTTCCTTATCACCTTCTTTTCCGGATCCTTTAGCCGCTAAATGTTTTCTATCAAATAATTTTATTCCATGAATTTTGGGAGTTTCAATATTGGTTCAGTTTTCTTAAACACCCTGTATTGTTTTCATTAAAATAGTTTCCATATAGACCATTGTTAAACGTTTCATCAAAGGAATATTATACTTCCATGAAGGTTTCTAGAGAAAGGTCGGTTTTTAAACACCCAGTAGTTTTTAATTAGTATAGTTTTCTTACAGACCGTTGTGAAAAGTTTCATTAGAAAATATTCCATGAATTGTGAGGATTTTTAGAGAATGGTTTGGTTTTGTTAAACACCCGTATTTTTCATCGGTATAATTTTTTACAATCGTGAAAAGTTTCATAAGAAAAAATAAATTACATAAATTTTGTGGATCTAGAGAATGGATCTATATATTACACCCTGTATTTTCTCATACGTATGTATTTATATACATAATAAAACCTAAGTATATATTTTTATATTTTTTTGACAAACTAATGTAAAAAGTTTCATCAGAAAGCAAAAAAAAAATATTTTAAATCCACGAATTTTCAGGATTTTTAGGGAACAGTTCGGTTTTTTTAAACACCCGTATTTGTTCAATAGTATATTCTTCCTACAGAACATTGTAAAAGTTTCATCAAAAGAATTTTTAATTCCATGAATTTTGTTGATTTTTAGAGAATGGTTCGGTTATTTTTAAATCCTCTGTATTTCTTAATTAGGATATTTTTCCTATAGAACATTGTATAAAGTTTCATCAAAAAGAATTTTTTAATTCCATGAATTTTGAGGAATTTTAGAGAATGGTTCGTTATTTTTAAACACTCTGTATTTTTAATTAGTATATTTTTCCTACAGAACATTGTATAAAGTTTCATCAAAAAGAATTATTTAATTCCATGAATTTTGAGGATTTTTAGAGAATGGTTCGTTATTATTAAACACTCTGTATTTGCTTCGTTAATGAGTGTCATAATAAATCCTTGATGGAAGTTTAATAAATAAAAAAAAATTTCCATGAATTTTGGGAGTTTCAATATTGGTTCAGTTTTCTTAAACACCCAGTAGTTTTTTAATTAGTATATATTTCTTAGAGACCATCGTGAAAATGTTAATAAAAAAATATTCAATGAATTATTGTGGGGATTCTTAGAGTATGGTTTGGTTTCGTTAAGCACCCAGTATTATGTCATTCGTATAATTTTTTATAATCGGGAAAAGAGTAATAAAAAAAATTAAATTCCATAAATTTTGTGGCTGTAGAGAATGGTTCTTTATTTTACACCCTGTATTTTTCATAAGTATGTATTCATATACATAATAATACCAAAGTATATATTTTTATAGTTTTTACAAACTATTGTAAAAAGTTTCATCAGAAAGCAAAAAAAAATTTAAATCCACGAATGTTTAGGATTTTTAGGGAACAGTTCGGTTTTGAAACCTCCTGTATTTTTCATTAGTATAGATGTTTTAAAACTATTGTACAAAGTTTCATCAAAATGAATTTTCTAATTCCATGAACTTTGAGGAATTTTAGAGAATGGTTCGTTATTTTTAAACACTCTGTATTTTTTAATTAGTATATTTTTCCTACAGAACATTGTATAAAATTTCATCAAATAGAATTTTTTAATTCCATGAATTTTGTTGATTTTTAGGAAATGGTTAGGTTGTTTTAAACCTCCTGTATTTTTTCATTAGTATAGATTTTTACAAACCATTGTATAAGGTTTTATCAAAAATAATTTTTTAATTCCATGAGTTTTGTTGATTTTTAGGAAATGGTTAGGTTTTTTGAAACCCTCTGTATTTCTTAATTAGTATATTTTCCTACAGAACATTGTATAAAGTTTCATCAAAAGAATTATTTAATTCCATGAATTTTGAGGATTTTTAGAGAATGGTTCGTTATTATTAAACACTCTGTATTTGCTTCGTTAGTGAGTGTCATAATAAATCCTTGATGGAAGTTTAATAAATAAAAAAAATTTCCATGAATTTTGGGAGTTTCAATATTGGTTCAGTTTTTAAACACCCAGTAGTTTTTAATTAGTACATAGTTTTCTTACAGACCATTGTGAAAAGTTTCATGAAAAAATATTCAATGAATTATTGTGAGGATTCTTAGAGTATGGTTTGGTTTCGTTAAGCACCCTGTATTTTTTCATAAGTATGATTTTTACAGTCGTCAAAAGTTTCATAAAAAAATAAAATCCATAAATTTTGTGGATGTAGAGAATGGTTTTTATTTTACACGCTGTATTTTTCATAAGTATGTATTCATATACATAATAATACCAAAGTATATATTTTTACAGTTTTTCTACAAACTATTGTAAAAAGTTTCATCAGAAAGCAAAAAAATTTTAAATCCACGAATGTCCAGGATTTTTAGGGAACAGTTCGAATTTTTAAACACCCGTATTTTTTCGATAATTAGTGCGGTAAGAGTCCCCGACGGAAGTTTCGTACCAAAAAATTTTCAGTTCCCTTCATTTTTACATTTTTAACGTTCGACATTTTCCAACACTTTGTATATAAAACGGTCCTACGCACGTCAGAGAACCCCTCGAAGCGAAAGAACCGAAAATTTCCTCGAATCTGTAATTTTTATTTTTTCTCGTCAATTTTATCGTAACACCCCGTACATCGAGCTTTTTGAGTCGCACTGTATATAAGCGAAGCGACTTGAAGTGTGCCATATTGTCTAGCTCACTGATACCACCTATTCATTCTATTTATGCAAAGTTCAATGCAAATAGCAATAGCGGATGGAAATATTTGACAGCTGTTCTATGGCTTCCGTCATTTTGACCCCGTCTTGGTCTGCCATATTGTCTAGCTCACTGATACCACCTACCTATTCGTTCTATTTATGCAAAGTTCAATGCAAATAGCAATAGCGGATGGAAATATTTGACAGCTGTTCTATGGCTTACGTCAATTTGACCCCGTCTTGCTTAGGATTTTCGCAAATTTCGATACAAAAACGAATTCAAAACCAAACGCTCGCATAACACAACGTATCTAGAGACTTCAGATTTACCGTTTTCGACCTTTAGGGGGCTCCGGTCGGCCCATTTAGCGAAATTTTCTGCGATTTATTCGGAAATGTCACCGCGCACTCGCCATTTGACGTCGCAAATTTTCGAAATTTTTACAATAAAATCGAATTTTAAAAACAGATCTGAGGCACACGACACATTGTAGAAGGTTCAAAGTTTACGTTTCGATATGGCTTTATGGAAATAATGGGTACTTACTTTGCAAAATGTAACGTTTTGAAGGTTTTGTGAGGACCCGCCATATTGCCAGGCTCTTCTCCACGTCTCGGTTCGGTATTACGCAAAATTCGATACAAATTCGAATTCAAAACCCAGCGCTCGCATAACAGAAAGCATCTAGGGACTTTAAATTTACCTTTTCCGGCTTTTGCGGGCCTCCGATCGATCCGTTTAGCGAACGTTCCTAAGTTTTATCCGGAGCTGTCAACGGCACCGCACCGTCCGGCTCGCCGTTTGACGTTTCGGGCGGCCGAGCGCACGCGAATGCCGCCGAACGTGTAATTGACCAAAACTTTCGCTATTTTCACTATAAAATCGAATTTTAAACCTAAATCTGAGGCACGCGACACATCGTAGAAGGTTCAAAGTTTACGTTTCGACATGGCTTTGTTGAAATGAATGCGGGAAAATACGAAAATATCGAATCCGAAATAGTTTGACGTCTACCCATATCCGACTGACGTTTCTCCGATTCCCGGGCGATAAGCTCCTCCCGCGCTATCTCCATCTCGCTCGCCGAGAACGGCCGGCGAGGACCCTCCGAAAAACGGGAAATTTACCTAGAAAAACGCGAAAAACGGCCCGCCGAGCGTCTCGTCGCGACGGAGAAGGGACCCAATAAAGAGACTCGCCCGCGACCGGCGTCCCCGACGGGCTCTCTAAAACGTCGCGCGGGCAAACCGGCCTCCGACCGATTTTCGGGCTTCCGATAATGGGCGTGGTTTTCGACTTTTCTCTCGTTTCCTCGCGAAAATCGAAAACCGGCGGCCGCGGACCTCCGGAAAAACGCAAAATTCGCCCCGAAAAAGGTAAAAAGAACCCACCGAAATACGCCTAAGCTACGCAAAAAAGACCGAATCCGACTCCGCAAACCCGGGCTCGCCGCTGCGCGGCTCGCCAAAAAAGCCGTTGTGGCGGCAAAAACCCACATTTCCGCCCGCCCGGCGGGGGCGAGAAAAAACAACGGATTTTGTTGTATAAGAACTAGAAAGGTGGCAAGTCGGCATTCGCCGACTTGACCTTTCTTAGTAGGGTTAGTTTTTTAAACACCATGTATTTTATAGATAATTAGTGCGTTAAGAGACCCCCGATGGAAGTTGAGTAAAATAAATTAGTCAGTTCTCTTAATTTTGAGATTTTTACCGTTCAACATTTTTCCAACACTTTGTATATAAAACGGTCTTTCGTACATCCGACAACCCATCCGAAGCAAAACAAATAATTTTATTCCATGAATTTTGGGAGTTTCAATATTGGTTCAGTTTTCTTAAACACCCTGTATTGTTTTCATTAAAATAGTTTCCATATAGACCATTGTTAAACGTTTCATCAAAGGAATATTATACTTCCATGAAGGTTTCTAGAGAAAGGTCGGTTTTAAACACCCAGTAGTTTTTAATTAGTATAGTTTTCTTACAGACCGTTGTGAAAAGTTTCATTAGAAAATATTCCATGAATTGTGAGGATTTTTAGAGAATGGTTTGGTTTTGTTAAACACCTCGTATTTTTCATCGGTATAATTTTTTACAATCGTGAAAAGTTTCATAAAAAAATTAATTCCATAAATTTTGTGGATCTAGAGAATGGATCTATATATTACACCCTGTATTTTTCATACGTATGTATTTATATACATAATAAAACCTAAGTATATATTTTATAGTTTTTGACAAACTAATGTAAAAGTTTCATCAGAAAGCGAAAAAATTTTAAATCCACGAATTTTGAGGATTTTTAGGGAACAGTTCAGTATTTTTAAACACCCGTATTTGTTCAATAGTATATTCTTCCTACAGAACATTGTAAAAGTTTCATCAAAAGAATTTTTAATTCCATGAATTTTGTTGATTTTTAGAGAATGGTTCGGTTTTTAAATCCTCTGTATTTCTTAATTAGGATATTTTCCTATAGAACATTGTATAAAGTTTCATCAAAAGAATTTTTAATTCCATGAATTTTGAGGAATTTTAGAGAATGGTTCGTTATTTTTAAACACTCTGTATTTTTAATTAGTATATTTTTCCTACAGAACATTGTATAAAGTTTCATCAAAAGAATTATTTAATTCCATGAATTTTGAGGATTTTTAGAGAATGGTTCGTTATTATTAAACACTCTGTATTTGCTTCGTTAATGAGTGTCATAATAAATCCTTGATGGAAGTTTAATAAATAAAAAATTTCCATGAATTTTGGGAGTTTCAATATTGGTTCAGTTTTCTTAAACACCCAGAATTTTTAATTAGTATAGTTTTCTTACAGACCATTGTGAAAAGTTTCATAAAAAATATTCAATGAATTATTGTGGGATTCTTAGAGTATGGTTTGGTTTCGTTAAGCACCCTGTATTTTTCATTAGTATAATTTTTATAATCGTGAAAAGTTTAATAAAAAATTAAATTCCATAAATTTTGTGGCTGTAGAGAATGGTTCTTTATTTTACACCCTGTATTTTTCATAAGTATGTATTCATATACATAATAATACCAAAGTATATATTTTTATAGTTTTTACAAACTATTGTAAAAGTTTCATCAGAAAGCAAAAAAAAAAAATTTAAATCCAAGAATTTTTCGGATATTTAGTGAACGGTTAGGTTTAATGAAACATACTGTATTATTTCAGTATTATAGATGTTTTAAAACTATTGTACAAAGTTTCATCAAAATGAATTTTCTAATTCCATGAACTTTGAGGAATTTTAGAGAATGGTTCGTTATTTTTAAACACTCTGTATTTCCTAATTAGTATATTTTTCCTACAGAACATTGTATAAAATTTCATCAAATAGAATTTTTTAATTCCATGAATTTTGTTGATTTTTAGGAAATGGTTAGGTTTTTTTAAACCTCCTGTATTTTTTCATTAGTATAGATGTTTTAAAACTATTGTACAAAGTTTCATCAAAATGAATTTTCTAATTCCATGAACTTTGAGGAATTTTAGAGAATGGTTCGTTATTTTTAAACACTCTGTATTTCTTAATTAGTATATTTTTCCTACAGAACATTGTATAAAGTTTCATCAAAAAGAATTTTTTAATTCCATGAATTTTGAGGGTTTTTAGAGAATGGTTCGTTATTATTAAACACTCTGTATTTGCTTCGTTAGTGAGTGTCATAATAAATCCTTGATGAAAGTTTAATAAATAAAAAAAATTTCCATGAATTTTGGGAGTTTCAATATTCGTTCAGTTTTTAAACACCCAGTAGTTTTTAATTAGTATACATAGTTTTCTTACAGACCATTGTGAAAAGTTTCATGAAAAAATAAATATTCAATGAATTATTGTGAGGATTCTTAGAGTATGGTTTGGTTTCGTTAAGCACCCTGTATTTTCTCATTAGTATGATTTTTACAATCGTCAAAAGTTTCATAAAAAAATAAAATCCATAAATTTTGTGGATGTAGAGAATGGTTTTTATTTTACACCTGTATTTTTCATAAGTATGTATTCATATACATAATAATACCAAAGTATATATTTTTACAGTTTTTCTACAAACTATTGTAAAAGTTTCATCAGAAAGCAAAAAAATTTTAAATCCACGAATGTCCAGGATTTTTAGGGAACAGTTCGAATTTTTAAACACCCCGTATTTTTCGATAATTAGTGCGGTAAGAGTCCCCGACGGAAGTTTCGTACCAAAAAATTTTCAGTTCCCTTAATTTTTACATTTTTTAACGTTCGACATTTTCCAACACTTTGTATATAAAACGGTCCTACGCACGTCAGAGAACCCCTCGAAGCGAAAGAACCGAAAATTTCCTCGAATCTGTAATTTTTATTTTTCTCGTCAATTTTATCGTAACACCCCGTACATCGAGCTTTTTGAGTCGCACTGTATATAAGCGAAGCGACTTGAAGTGTGCCATATTGTCTAGCTCACTGATACCACCTATTCATTCTATTTATGCAAAGTTCAATGCAAATAGCAATAGCGGATGGAAATATTTGACAGCTGTTCTATGGCTTCCGTCATTTTGACCCCGTCTTGGTCTGCCATATTGTCTAGCTCACTGATACCACATACCTATTCATTCTATTTATGCAAAGTTCAATGCAAATAGCAATAGCGGATGGAAATATTTGACAGCTGTTCTATGGCTTACGTCATTTTGACCCCGTCTTGCTTAGGATTTTCGCAAATTTCGATACAAAAACGAATTCAAAACCAAACGCTCGCATAACACAACGTATCTAGAGACTTCAGATTTACCGTTTTCGGCGTTTGGGGGGCTCCGGTCGGCCCATTTAGCGAAATTTTCTGCGATTTATTCGGAAATGTCACCGCGCACTCGCCATTTGACGTCGCAAATTTTCGCTATAAAATCGAATTTTAAAAACAGATCTGAGGCACACGACACATTGTAGAAGGTTCAAAGTTTACGTTTCGATATGGCTTTATGGAAATAAAGGGTACTTACTTTGCAAAATGTAACATTTTGAAGGTTTTGTGAGGACCCGCCATATTGCCAGGCTCTTCTCTACGTCTCGGTTCGGTATTACGCAAAATTCGATACAAATTCGAATTCAAAACCCAACGCTCGCATAACAGAAAGCATCTAGGGACTTTAAATTTACCTTTTCCGGCCTTGGCGGGTCTCAGATCTGCCCGTTTAGCGAACGTTCCTACGTTTTATCCGGAGCTGTCACCGGCCGTGCACCGTCCGGCTAGCCGTTTGACGTTTCGGACGGCCGAGCGAAGGCGAATGCAGCCGAACGTGTAATTGACCAAAACTTTCGCTATTTTCCCTATAAAATCGAATTTTAAACCTAAATCTGAGGCACGCGACACATTGTAGAAGGTTCAAAGTTTACGTTTCAACATGCATTTCTGGAAATGAATGCGGGAAAATACGAAAATATCGAATCCGAAATAGTTTGACGTCTACCCATATCCGACTGATGTTTCTCCGATTCCCGGGCGATAAGCTCCGCCTCCGCTATATCCATCTCGCTCGCCGAGATCGGCCGGCGAGGACCCTCCGAAAAACGGAAAATTTACCTAGAAAAACGCGAAAAACGGCCCGCCGAGCGCCTCGTCGCGACGGAGAAAGGACCAAATCAAGAGACTCGCCCGCGGCCGCGTCCCGACGGGCTCGCCCGAAAAACCACGCGCGCAGCGAAACCGGCCTCCGGGCGGCTTCCGGACTTCCGATAAGGGGCGTTTTTTTCGACTTTTGTCTCGTTTCCTCGCGAAAACGGAAAAGTAACGCCGGCGGACCTCCGGAAAAACGCAAAATTCGCCCCGAAAAAGGTAAAAAGAACCCACCGAAATACGCCTAAGCTACGCAAAAAAGGCCAAACTCGACCCCGCGCGCCCGGGCTCGCCGCTGCGCGGCTCGCAAAAAAAGCCTTTGTGGCGGCAAAACCCCACTTTTCGCGCCCCGGTGAGCGAGAGGCAATCGCGTATTTTAATAGTAATATTAATTAATTCGTGAGAGTATTTGGTAAATATTTTATTGTATAATTTCAATCTGTTTCTCTATAATTTTGTGTTTGGTTTGTTTTACATTTTTATATTTTTAGTTTTGTAGTGTTATTATTGCTTTGTATGTTATTGGAAATAGTTTTACATTACTTTGTTGACGTGTGCAAGCATGTGTATTAGCATGAAAAATAAAAATAAATAAAAATTCTAATTTTGATGAATTTTTATTTTATATTGAAAAAATAAAAAACTTGTGGCATTTTCTTGTAATATTAAATTCTTTATGACTTTAAATTCTAAATGACTTTTTTATTCATTTTGGAAGTCCAGAGTGTTCTCTCTCAATTTAGTAAACAAAAATAATATTGTCAGAAAGGCAGCTTATCGAAGTCCTGATATTTCTGGGATGTGCAGATAGAATGAGATGAATTATTTGCAGGTCGCTGGATTGGACGACGAGGTACAATTGAATGGCCACCAAGATCTCCTGACTTAACGCCATTAGACTACTTTCTTTGGGGATATCTGAAAGATGAGGTTTACCAAAATAGATTCCTTAATATTGAGGATCTAAAAAGCAAGATTAGAGTGGAGTCAAATAATATACCGGCTGAAGCATTCGGAATTCCATCAACGAATTTTATCCTCGCTTGGGACCATCCTGGGTGGAGGACATTTTCAGCATCGCTACATTAAATTATCTGTAAAAGTAAGAGTTGTTTTCTTACTTCGTAAATAACCACATAAATAAAAAAACAGTATAGTTAGATTCAATTTTCCGTGAACTTTTCAAAGAACCCACACACGACATATGTTTTTATTTAAAAAAAATAAGGTGGCTTCCAGCTAAGGGGTTGAATGAAAATATTTCATTTTATTGCCAGAAAATAAGTACAATTTAAAATTAATATACGTGTTCAAGCGGATTTGTTTTCAGAAGTTACTGGTTAAAAAAATATTTATTTTATTCAGGACTTTTGCCCAATCCGGTATATACTTTTCATCACTATAATTTTTATTAAAATTGATGAACTTAGTAAGGAAATACTTTGAAATAAAAATGAATATATTTATAGAGAACGCACGAGCTCTATATTAATATTTTTTTTTCTAATTCTTGGATTCCATTTAATGTCTAAATGGTTTCAAAATATATAAGTATGGGCCAAGTTTAAAATTAAATATATATTTTGCATGTATCATATGAAGAAAAAAACGAAGTTAAATCAATTAAAAGGCTCAATTTCAAATTTTTAGGTGAAATGTATAAAAACGTGCATTACACTGAGTATTAAACTTTTATCTATGTGAATGGAACATGAAATGACATTAATTGATATTGTTATTCATAGAATCGCTGCTTTGCATTAATTAATATCAGTAACTATTTGTACAGAAGATAAACCAGAGCAGCATGACAACTAAGTCTGGACTGAATCTAATTATCAGATAACACGATATTACACGATAAGTTAAAAGAAAAATACATGTTTTAAATGGAAACGATAAAAACAAGAAAATATCTATAGGATATATGACAAGAGGAATCATCAATTCTTCTAAAAGTAAACAGACATTTAAAAATTTATCATCTTATCAAATATTATGTATAAACTTTTCATTCGAATTTAAATTTGCAATTGTGCCTTTTCCCTTAGTTCAAAATCTAGTAGTAAAATAGTAAAACTGTTTTAAAAATTACAGTATATTTTGTGTAAAGCTTAAAAGAAGTTTCTGCTCGATCTATTTGTGCACCTTAGCTTTAGTTTACAGTCTTACTCGCAGACGTTTTATAACCGATCTATAAATGGTCGATATATTTTAATAATGAAACCGTGACTACAAAGGTAAACAGTGATTTTGAATTAAAATTATTTTTGGGTGATGATTTTATTTATAACGCCAACTAAAAGATTACACACTGAGAAAAAGCACACATGCATATATAAAGTAAAATACTTAAAACTTCCCAGGAAGAAGTACAGAGAAACTAAGATACCTCGTACTTAATGTAGGATCAAGATGAACTTGTCCCAAAACTGCAACTTCACTAGCTTCATTAATTATAGGTTTTTCAATTTCTCGTTTTTTATTGGCTACGTTCTCTGTCTCTTGAAATGTTTTTACTAACTCTAGAACATACTTCCTCCTGACATGTCGATCTTGGTGCTGTTCAATAAAAAGCGAAATGATATCTATCCTTTCCGCAATGGAATAAGCCATAGTGTTTAATTTTCAAAAACACAATTACATAAACTACCAACCAATGCGTCCAAATAATATTAGAATAAAAAATACATTTGGAATCCACTCATTTTTCGTTCGTTGTGTGTGTATAGTACTCATTTCTGTTTTTATAATTGTGTTTCTTGTTTACGAAAATGTTAACAAATCGCCAAAAACCAATGTAACGCAAGAAATACTCAATTTATACCGTTGGCGTACTTAATTGAGTGACATTTTTACCGTTACTAATTATTTGTATACTCACGTCAAGAATTCAGACGTCTTACGTTACACATTTGTTTTTATTGTCAATGTAATTTTCGATATTTGGTCGCGTTAAAAACAATCATTTTTTGCAATTTAGTGCAATATATAATGCAAACTTTTAGTGTAATATATAGTTTTATTACTATCAGTTGCAGTTTCTTAAATATTTTGATGAAAATATAATGAATTATGCATTTGTTCGTATGACGTAAGTCGTCTGAATTCTTGTCGCGAGTATAAGTTCAACTTTAAAATAAAAATTCTTATTAAATATTTTATAAATATTACTCAACTCCCAATGCCATTTAAATATTTTGGGGTGATGCTTACCCTTGCTTGAGGGTGAAGGTGGCGGAGTCAAAAATACCAGCAAAGAATGTCCCCCTTTAACTTAAAATCGACGGGTCTCAGCGTTTTTCCACAATCTTGACGCAGTTCCTGAAAATGGCTCTGTTTCGTATTAATCTGGCACGACAAAAAGCGGTCTAACCAACAAATTTTTAGGTATAGAAATCTTTCAAAATACGTATTTTTTTAAATTTAACTGTAGATGTAAATACTGTTATAACATAAACTTACTTCTGCATATAATACTGTTCACTTTTGTTTATAAGTATGTGAAAATAATTATTGCTAAAATGTGGGGTTAGAATAGCAAAATAATGTGTGTCTTATACGTGCCTTCATAAATGATTACAAGCCACGTGACCAGGACTGTGATTCTCGAAGAACAACTCGTATGCAAATAGATTTCTTCTCTCTCTCAATTGCCGTAGTGAGGAAAAGGATATTCGCATATGAATTGCTCTGCGATTGATTTGAGAATCTCGACCCTGATCACGTGGTTTGTAATCATTTATGAAGGCACTGTACAAACTCTTTTTAAAAGTTATCTTATTTAAGGAGAATATAAATAGTAAAAGTGGATAAACAAAGCATTAATAATTTTATTTTTGATATTACTTTTGCTCTACGTGTTTTATTTTTCGAGATTTCTGTACTTAACACCATAAATTTGATCATTTTATAGCCACAAATACAGGGACCTTAACAACTGAACTGACTAAACGGTTCGGAATTGAGTCTTGTGTGGTTCAAAGCAAAGCCAAAATTGCTGCAGATCCTCACACTTTTTATATATCCGCTGGGCTACTCTGGTTTATGATTATAATTACAAAATCACTTTATCATGGACAAACCCCGATAAATGAAATCTTGTCCGCTACTATGTAATTTTTTCCTGTTTAGTTTAATGGCTTCTTAGTAATATTTCGTAATTTTATTCTCCGGTGATTATAGGTTTTATGAACGTTACATTACTCGCCCGACATTATAACTCATTAGTCAGCGGGAATTTAAAAATAACCTGTTACGCGATGACAAGTGCGTTTTGCATGAATGAGGGGGGAGTGTTAATGCAATTTGGCAATTGAATGCACCTGAATTCTTGGTTTTGACCAAGCCCAGTTTATGCGAGAACGGGTTTGACCTAGACTGGCAAGATTGCCATATTTTTGAGCGTGAAAAATTCGTTTCGATAAAATGGAGTACTAAAAAATAAAAACAAACTATTAAGAAAGCCTTAACACTATACAGTGTGTCTCACCACGAACGACCGGGATCGCCAGTGACGAAATTTAGTATACAGACACTATTTTAAATTTCAACATAAATATAAATAACTATAGCAACAAAATATCTCCAAACTATTCACGTTACTATAAAACTACAAAATTAGTTCATTTAATGGCAGCCCCGACAGGTTTTCTTTGTTTTTTTATTAAGTTCATAGGGAGTTGAATATGTCGTTGCCATATCTACATCTTCGAGAAGCAAAAATAGGTACATAGGGAAGTGCTATGAAAACTGATACTCTGTTGTTCGTATGTCCGACTCTGCGAGAGATCAAATCTACTTATAAAACCTTTTTACGTTCATTATTTCTAGTTACATAAATTCTTTAAGTCGGGGTTTTTTAAATTATTTTTTCCTTTTTCAATTACATTTTAACCGTCGTGGGTTTTTTCAAAATTTTTAATTTTGCTTTTATCTACACTGGCGACATAACCACACGAAATTCAAAAACCTCTACCACGCGAAAATAATGAGTGATGGATGAAGAAGTTCGACGGCGAGCTCGCCTGTATAGAAAAACGAACCCAAACGATGTTCGACTTATTCCGCCGGTAACGTATTAAGGTTCGTTTACATCTACAGACACGGTGCGTTTCAGACAAGTACCGTGGCAGACACTATTTATTTACATCTAACGTGAAGTGTACCGTGTCAGACATCGACAGACACTCTCGTCACTGTCGGACGCGGCCGCTCTCACTGGCAGTTACTAAATACAAAACACGTCTGCACGATCACGATACTCTATTTATACTGCCCGGTAAGTAACCACAGACACGTACAGACATGAACCGCGCAGACAAAATATTCTTTCCGAGAATACTGGCCGGCCACGACCTGTGTCTGTCGGCGTCTGCGCGACTGTGTTACGATAGATATAAATACGTTAATACACATTGTATAGAATAATATTATTTTGTCTGACACGCACGTGTCTGACACGCTGGATGTCTGTAGATATAAACGGACCTTTAAACGGGAGATTGAACTGCCAATTTTTTAGTTGTGCCGATTAGAACCTATCCGATGCCGGCGCTGATTACTGCGGTTGGGCATTTATTATAAACTTATCATGATTTCATATCATTACACTGGGTGTTTAAAAAAATGTAAATTAAATTATTGTTTGTTTCTGTTATTATAGTAATTTTGTAGCTCGTGTCGTTTTCGTGAAAAATTGTGGCTGCTAGCACAATATGTTAGCAGGCCATCGAATTATTCCGCAACTAAAAACGATAGCAAAACGAATTTTGCAGCATATTTTGTTGCTCTTTGGGTACTTTCACAAGTTGTACAGTTTTTTTTAATGATAAAAAATCGCTATTCAGCTCAAAATCATTTAAAATTTGCAAAATACGGCAGCTAAAAAAAGTCGTAGATAATTTGTTTCTATTTTGCTGTATTTATTTAACTTTAAATCTGTCGAAAAAAATCTACCGGATTGGCAGCTAGAAAAATACAAACATCAACTGTATATGAAAGCTATTTTTAAATATTTAATAGTGTGTATTACCAATTTAAAATAATATAAATGTTTTATCAATTAGCGTTCTAAATTTAGACGGTACGTGGGCCTAAAATGACCGTATCCTATTCCAGAACTTCCAAAGTGACAAAGCTCATGCATCAGTGGCGTTTCCAAATGGATAATAAATCATATTTAAAATTTTCCAAAAGCTAGTTCGTACATTTCTATATAATTATGATTTTAAGTGTTTAATATCTATTAATATTAAGAACGTATGTTAAGAGGCTGGTGCTGTGAATATATTATCCAAAGGCTATGAAAATTAAATCGAAATATTATATAACATACATATCTATTAGTTCGATCATTATTTAAAAATTCGCTTCGTCTAGAGATATGTTAAGTAGGACAAATATTATTACTATTGTTGTTACGTGTTTATCTTTATTGTAGAACATATTTTTTATGCAGTTAAAATCGGATTGAGACCATTAGTAACTCGTTTAATGATCCGCTGCATAATGACAATGTTAACAAATAACAGATATTAGCATTTATCTGATACTGAAAGGAATGAAAATTTAACAAATGGCAGATAATTAATCACTTAAAGTCCTACGAGATTCATTACAATCATCAATTATTAGCGTATGTCAGAAAGTATGATGAAATAACCGAAACGAATTGCATTAATTGAGATGCTTTGTTTGTATGTTTGTACCTACAATATACGGAGTGTTTTTGTACTTTATAGAATCTTCGAAACAAATCATCTAATATGCAGTCCGATATTATGTCTAAAAAAAATTGGAATAGATGCGTCATGAAAAATGGAGTCAATATCGTAAAAAAATGTTTGTAAAATTCTTATAATAATAATAATAATATCTCTACCCCTCATTCTAATCACAGGGATAAGCCCAGAAGTCGGAGACTTGTGCGGGAGAGGGGGCGGCATATTATTATTAAGCAGGTCGCATTTGCGCCCAGGAACGACTTACGTTGGTAGGCCCTAACCACTATTCAGTGCAGGAATGAGGAAAACCTGGAAAACCTCATTAATTAGGGGGGTAGTCAAATATCAACCGGCATCAATCTCTCACATTGACCCAAGCTAACATTATTCCACCCTACCATACCCACAGAGAGGGTGCCAATCCTCTCCACGAATGTAGCTTATATACGGTCTACCGGCAGCTGGGCTCGAACCAACTCCGTCTAGTCACCTCGATTCAAGTACTAACGCCTTAAACCGCGCGACCACTGACCGATCCAATGCTTATAGTTGTAGTATTTTCAACCTTTACATAGCTATGGGCTACTGTAGTCTGTAGCCAGGCAATTCCGACTATTGGAATCTGATTACCTTTGTAGGTATTAAGTTTTTGTGATGCAAGTGTTTACATTAGTTTTTCAAGTGTCAAAAATGGCTTACGTGTAAAGAAACTCGGGGTTGATAAATGTCGTTTCAATTTATGGTGACGTGAAAATGCTATAGTAGTACTAGTAGTATAATCTTTATTCATAAAACCTAAACAGGACATGATGCGTCAATACAACTCGTGTACATAAAAAATATAACAGTGATATGAAATCCCAATATTACATTACATAATAATACATATTTTTTAATCTAGATATAAAATTACGGAAATACGTCATACAGATATTAAATCTAATTTTACGTTAAGTATTTATAGGTGAAACACAAGAATAGAATTCCTGTAGAGAGTAAAAGGCATGTTTTCTCAAAAAATTACGTAGTTCTGTTTTGAATTTCTTTAAGGTACAAATATTTTTAATATTTAAAGGTAAATTATTGTAAACATTGGCACATAAAAAGAACGGACCTCTTCTGAAAGTGCTTAAATTATAGTTTGGGATGATAACAAGACTCGCATTTCTTGTACTGTGAGTATGCAAACTGTCTCGTAAAGGGAATTTGTCAGAGTTAAGTTTCACAAAAGAAACCGCTTCATAAACAAGTATTGAATAAAAGTTAGTTAGTTTGTAGAAAGTGCGTAAGACAGATCCAAAATTTTGTAACATGTCATATGTCAAACTATTTCATTAATTAAAACCACAAATAAATTATATTATTAATTAATAATAGACCAGTTTACAGTGCTGTGCAGAAGTGTATTTTTTAAATCATTTTCGAACTGCCCCTTTTGATTTTTCTTTTACAAAATTGTATTTGTATGAGACCCTGTACATTAAAAAATTTTTTTTTGATAAGTTCTGAGTCACTCCATATAGTGTTCAGTAAAGAATGGGACATATTTTAAGAGTAGCTTCTTTAGACAAAAATTGTAAATTAAATCTACTTAGTACAATTTTGTTCTATTAGGAAATATAGGCCTGAGAACGTACTGTTTATTTAATTTTTTTACGATAATTTTCTTATTAGTTGGGTAATTGTACCAAAATCTTAGAAAACAAGCCTTTTTTCTGAGATAAACACGAATATCTAATTGATTTTGCCAACTAATAATAATAATATTTATTCACAATAATTAAACTGCACTTATTAAGCAAATTAAGGTACATAAAGCAAAAGTAATATCGAAAATAAAATTATTGATGTCTTGTTTATCCACTTCTACTACTTATATTCTCTTAAAATAATATAATAACTTTTAAAATGCATTTGTATGACACATTATTTTGCTAACCCCAACATTTTAACAATTATTTTTTCATACTTCTAAACAAAAGTAAACAATCTTATATGCAGAAACATGTAAGTTTACGTTATAGCAGTATTTACATATACAAGTGACTTTGAAAAAATACGTATTTTGAAAGATTTCTGTACCTAAACATCTTTTGGTTAAACAGATGTCCGTCGTTATAGATTCATTTTGCTTCGGCACCTTTGAATATTCCAAAATGGTTATTTGCTAAGCTATATCTTATTTAGTTCTAAAATGTTTGAAATTATTTCTATTTGTAAACAACACTATTTTGTGAATACGGCGCCCTTAAGGTTCTAAAGCGATTCTTTTAGTACTTATTTATAAATGATACGGTCTTTCATATTAATATTTTTTTAATATATTTTAAGTATTAGATACTGCTATAAAAGAAAATAATGCAATATATTTTTTACAGTTTAGTTCGACTGATACAGCGTACAAATTTACACATGCTCCGACAATGACGCAAACGCACAATTACATGCATTAATGGGTTACAATGAACTTAATAAGAATAAATCCAAGTCTATTTATAGTTTGTCCAGACTCCGTACAGTCTACAATATAAAGAAGCAAACATTATGTATAAGCCGTATTTCAAAATTTTAAAATCGAAGATTAAACAATGAAAAACAAAGCCATTGCAAATATCGTTAGGTATCCACATTTCGTTTGACAAATTTGTAAGTAAGGAAGAGGTTTAATTAAATCGACCATTATTCTTTATAGATAACTAAAAAGTTTATGATTTTTTATCAATTTTCTACATTTCATATTTGATTGCGATATTTCAAAGATCAATCCCATCTATTTACTGATACCCACATTTAGCTAATCTCTATACCTATACATATAATGAAACTTATTGAACGTTAAAAATATTCTTTTGCAGCGATAATTTTAAACCTTTTTTATATGCCTGCATTCATATAGTGACGGGCCATAAATAACAAACTCAAAAATATATAAATACCGTATATTTGTTCACATGGAAATTCTGATAAAGTTGATTCAATAAATTTCTCAGTCTGTATTAATAGAATTTCTCTAAAAATAAACTACTAACTGAAATAATCTACAAAGAGGACGATTAAGACAGAAACAAATAACGGTTATATTTAAATTTCTTGAAACCATAAATACTGAGCTGTGTATCAGGCTTGGAATTATATGCAATAAAATACGAATTTGTTGGTGATCCGGTTTGAGCAGTAATTAAAGGTAGGCGTATATTATTATAAAATGAAAATTGTTCCTACCTACGCCGTGTAAACAACGTTAAATATCGTTACGATCAAGTTATGAGGCAGGAGGTGTTGATGATGGGGTTCAGTGTTTGCACATAAACGACTATATACAACATAAACTTGTGAAACCGTTTATTTTTTCATATTTTTATTTTTCATCCGAAATGTCTTTTCATCACACGATCCAAAAAATGATTTAAATTGAATGACTTCTGGAAAATAAATCAATGAAAATCAAATGCAAGTTACGTTACAAAACTAAGATCTGCTCTGCGGATTAATAATAATAATAATAATAATAACAATGTTTATTTTTACAATATTGTACATAGATAGCTTACAAAAAAATAGTATCAATGCAAAAATAGGCATTAAATACACTGAAGTGGAAAAGATCCACTTGTATTATGTTTACTATTATCAAGTGTGTGGTGTGACAAATAAGTGCTGTAAACTTTGAAATGACTTAAATGCATATACATAAAATACAAATCCATAGATAGTATAGAGAAGAAAGAAAGAGTACAGTATTATAATGCAAAATGGACATAGGAAATACACTGAAGTGGTATGGAAATGGTCCATTTTTACGGGTTTGTTTTCAATTATCAAATCAAATGACTCAAGGTAAGTATGTACCTATATTAAATCAATAATTGTCTGTTTACCCTTGGTTTATTAAATTATGCATAACATGTGGCATGAGCGAAGTTAGGTCATCACATCTGGGGGGGTTAAAGCCCCGGGTAGATTGTGGAAATATCTTTTAATTTCAGTTTTGAAATATATGTGAGATATTTTAGAATATATTTGGGGGGGACTAATTCGATTTTAGGGCCCCCAAGCCAGCCAAACTTCGGCCATGTGACGTTGTGTATACAATAACCAGGTTTTGATCTAAAATCTTTATTGTTTAAAATTTGTTGCATTTTTAATTTCAGTGGGTATTAAATGAAATTAAAATTGTACTGAAACCACTACTTCATTTTTGTAAATTCTATCTCAACTTTATTTTTCAGTTCACTCCAGGAATCTGCTTCAAATAAAATTGCAGCATCATCTGCAAAATTTATTACTATACCGCTAATATTTAGTAATAAAAGATTGTTAATATATATCAATGGTCCCAGTATTGACCCCTGTGGTACTCCATATTTGAACCTTCTGGAATTACTACTGCTTCCATCAATTTTAACGTATTAAATTCCGTCATTCAAATAACTTTCCAAAAGGTCAAATATTCTTCCCCTAAGCCCATAACAGTTTAATTTACTTAAAAGTTTTTTTATGGCGGACTATGCCGAAAGCCTTTGAAAGGTCTACAAATATGAACATATTAATAAACATTTATAGGGTATTTCGTTAGTGTTTAAAAAAAAATGGAAGTAAGTTCCTCTTGGACAAATTAGTGGGGGTAGGGTAATCATTAAGAATAGGCAATCTTTAGACTGAAGATACAAATGTTACAGGTTTACGAGATACAGGGTGTTCAAAGTTGAAATTTTAATTTAAAATTTTCTTAATACTTAATTATGGAATTTTTGGAAGTATCAACTCAATTAGTAGTGTGTTTTTTGGTAAGAGAATTAGGAATTTGATGCTAAATTTGCCGCTGCCTGTAGAGGGTTAGTTACATCCTGTTACTTTAGTAAATCAGAACACTTTTCTTTTTGTCTCATGAACTGTGGATACAGTGAGTTAAAAATCTAAAAGGCAGTTCAATTTTACATAGAGATGGTGCTCTTATTCAATTCATCTAACTCTATCGGTTTTTGATTTATTTGCATTTTAAACATTCAATGTAAAGTCGCCTTATTGATGACTTTTACCAAGTAGGTTCCAGTCAGCACAAGCCAGTTTTTCGTGTCAACAAATGTTAGAATTTACAGTCATCAGATATTTAAGAAATTTTCTCTTTTAACATTTTGTTTTTCAATTACATCCCTCAAACTACTTAGGTTTACGCCACTGCTATAGAAAATTTTCAAGGACGGTTGATATTAATTCGTGTGTATAATAATAATAATATCTCTACCCCTCATTCTAATCACGAGGATTAGCCCAGAAGTCGAAGACTTGTGCGGGAGAGAGGTCGGCATATTATTATTAAGCAGGCCGCATTTGCGCCCAGGAACGACTTACGTTGGTAGGCCCTAACCACCATTCAGTGCAGGAATGAGGGAAACCTGGAAAACCTCATTAATTAGGGGGGTAGTTAAATGCCAACCGGTATCAATCTCTCACATTGACCCAAGTCAACATTTTTCCAACCCTACCATACCCGCAGAGAGGGTGCCAATCTCTCCACGAATATAGCTTATATACGGTCTACCGGCTGCAGGGGTCGAACCCACAGCGATCCAGTCACCTCGATTCAAGTACTGACGCCTTAAACCGCGCGACCACTGACCGATCCCTGATGTATGATTGATATATTTATCTTCAACCGCTTTAAAGATAATTATGAAAAATAAGCAGAATAGCAACGTATCTAGGCTAAGTACGGATATGAGTACGCCATGTAGACAAGGTACATCTAGCGGTCATTCGCTACTCCATGCCGGACTGAAAAGTCACAGCCACGAAGCGTTTTACATCGCGATAGGTACCATTGAAAGCTATAGTCCCTTCTGTCGGGTTAGACAGACTTTAAAACAGCTAAGGTTATTCATCAGATACCTCAGCTATGGCATAGTTATGAGAGCTAATAAGCTCGACACCGAAGCTCGAGTAATTTTAGCTGTTTGTTATAGGTTTTTCAGGTGTAATTCAATGCTGGCCGGATCATTAGCCCGCAGAGTAGTTGTTTCCTGGAATTTCGTGTTTACTCCTAATATCAAGAGGAACTGTTTTGAAGTACAAATGGGGCACCCTGTACATGTACAAACTATTACATTAAGAATAGCACTCCCTCAAAACAATTTTTGAACTACTGAAAGTTCTGAGTTGAAGATTCCCTCTGTTGGTGAGTGGAAACAACTAAGAATTAATGTTGAAAGTAAATTTCATTGCAATACTCCTCCTAGGTAGGTATCTTTACTTTTGTGTGTTGAAAGAAAATACGTATTTAAGCAGAAAATACTTAAAGAAAAGTGGTTACTTTAAAATACAAAGTAAATAAACACAATAAATACACCTAACGTCAAAAGTCTTGGATCCACGTATATAAAATGATTTGATTAAACCTAGCGGTTTTTCTTAATGTGGTAAAACAGTAGACAATACAAAATTGCAGACCATAAACCTTTACTTTATTATGTTTTTACAAATCTGGTCAGTTTGGCAGTGTATTCAGCAAAGTGTTCCTTTGAAATTTTGTACATTGTAATGCCAAGACGTGAAATTTCTTCGTTTACCCGTGCAAGAATGACTGCTTTACATGATGCAGGATTCTAATCATCAGATACCGAACATGTTGGGCATTCCTAGATCATCTGTTGTACGAATAGTACACAGATATGAAGAATTTGATAAAATGGAAAACAGACCACGTAGTGGACGTCCTCGAGTATCTAATGAAAGGGAGGATCGGTATTTAGTACAATATGCCCGTAGACACCGCACATCTTCAGCTTCAGCTCTCAGGGCCCACTTTCAAGGTACGTTTCGCCGTGTTATATTGACACCTACTATTCGAAGACGACTCCGCAACGCAACGGATCCACACTCTACTTCCAAGGCATCGCGCTGCCCGTCTCCAGTGGGCGCGAGAGCATAGGGGTTGGCTTTTACGCCAGTGGTGGTGGGGCTTATTTACAGATGACACCAGAATTGGGCTGGTTACTGATGACAATCGACAAAGAGTCTAGAGAGATACCGTAATGTTTTTGGGTGGAATAATGTTCAACCGCCGCAACCTATTAATTGGCATCAGAATATGACCAGTTATCGAATAAGTTATTAACTCCCATTATCTACCTCCTACGTAATGAATTAGGTGAAAATTGTGTGTTTATGAACGACATCGCACGACAACATCGCGCAAGAAGGGGTCAAGAGACACTCGAAGCAGGACATATCAATAGATTAGAATGACCAGCCAGCTCTCCCGACATTAATCCTATCGAAAACATGTGGGATTTCGTTACTAGAGCCATTCATAATGATATTCCTCCACCTCAGACTGCAGATGAGTTAGTCGTGGCGGCAGAAGAGGAATGAAACAATACTCCGCAAGAGATCGTTAACCGCTTGATTATCTCAATGCACAGACCTGTCAATATGCTATTGGAACGTGGTGGAGATCATACCGACTATTAGTCAAGTAGAGAACTTGCTTTGTTACTTCTTTTTGATTTAATAAATTTTGTCAAAAATGTCACACATTTGCTGATTTTAAATTTTCTAAGTTCTCAGTTTATGGAACCTGTTCTTTTCACACAAAAAAGACTCAGAAAACTTTTATACTTTTATAAATGTATTTGGTTTTTCTTTAACAAGAGTGGGGGGGGACTTTTGACGTTGTGTATATTTGAGATGTCAAAACTGTTCTTTTGTGATTAAATCATTCATCCATTAGAGTAAAATAATTATTATAATCAACTATGCTGAGCTGAAACACTATTTAAAATTTAACTCATTAGCATATTGTCGTATTTGCACATTTGGTGACATCTATTAGTGGAAGTGATCTCTCAATAGAAAG
This sequence comes from Monochamus saltuarius, assembly GCA_025584915.1. NCBI lineage: Eukaryota > Metazoa > Arthropoda > Insecta > Coleoptera > Cerambycidae > Monochamus > Monochamus saltuarius. The sequence continues at coordinate 24,675,315 of CM046727.1, read as the reverse complement.
ATGACAAATAATATTACAATGAATCTTGTGCATTGAGAAGTAATAATAAATGTAATATTGAAAACACATTTATTTATATTCGATACTGATATTTTAAATACTTGCTATATTGTGATTGATTATAAACAAGTTGTGCCCAAATAAGTCACCTTAAATATATTATTGGATTAAAACAGCAAACCAGACATTTTCCGACAAAGTAGAACAACTTCAAATAATCCTGTATTTCTATTTTCTCATTTACCTGTAAATATTGAATAAGAAAAAAAGTTTCCAAAAAATGTTAATTGTACAGTATGTAGTTCATATTTGGGACAGTCTCAGTCTGATTGCCTCACTAGTTTAAAAACTCACGAGCCGCCATTACATATACCAATACAAATTATATATATCATATCTTTTTATCTTACTTTTTCAATTATGTAAAATGATTTGCAAAAACCCGCGCAAACTGTATACAGTTACTAATTTTACTAACATAAATTCATACTCTAGATCTTGTATATCTATATATAGGAGCACACCGAGGATAAGATATTTTTCAAATTCTTCTGGTAATCTTATTTAGTACATATTATCAATATTTAAAGAGTAGCATTGAAGACAAATATAAGTATTTATCATAATTCAAATTACAAGTATTTATTATATATTTTCAAGGTCAGTAACCTCCGACTGAGTCTATTTTTATTCCATCATAATCATAAATATACTAACAACAGCCAGTAGAGGTAGATAAGAAGTTAGGTTTTCTTCCCTTGAGGAAGAAGCAAATATTTACAGAAGGAAGTTCTTTACTAGTACATAAAGTAAAACAAAAAATATATTTTGATAGAAATAGAAATACACATAAGGAAATTGAAATTACAGAGACCATTACAGCTTTTTTCACATAAAAAAGATTTTTTTATACTGTTACCAATCATAAATAGAACACTGTGCTGATCAATAAAACTTTAATTGGTTCTGGCGCACAGCTAGTAAAAAGTGTTGCCAATCAAATTAGCTAACAAAGGCAATTAAATTTGGTACTACCCTCTCTATTCTGTTATTTCAATATTCTACGAGTACCATATGCATGGTGGTTGTAGAATTCTTCCATTTACCTCTCTTCTGATTTGGTAGATAGGTTCCAATTTTAAACAATAACAATAATAACGGGCAGTGGTGGCGCTGTGTCAATGTGAGATACCGGTCGACGTTTGACTACCCTCCTAATTAATGAGGTTTTCCAGGTTTCCCTCATTCCTGCACTGAATGGTGGTTAGGGCCTACCAACGTAAGTCGTTCCTGCGCGCAAATGCGGCCTGCTTAATAATAATATGCCGCCCCCTCTCTCGCACAAGTCTTGACTTCTGGGCTAACCCTCATGATTAGAATGAGGGGTAGAGATAATATTATAAATGTTAAATTCCATATACCATAGTACCATATGCATGGTGGTTGTAGAATTCTTCCATTTACCTCTCTTCTGATTTGGTAGATAGGTTCCAATTTTAAACAATAACACAATTTAACATATAAATGTTAAATTGGGTAAAAATAACCGATTAAATCACAATATAGTAACCGTCTAAATTTATCGACAGAGCAGTCTAAAATAACCAATGCAATAAAGTAATATTAATTTGCTTTGCTTTAATTGGAATGGATCAAGAAACTACCAATAAGAATTGGCGAAAATCGCGATGTAGCTGACATCTGTTGATAGATTTCGGAACTGCTGTAAGAGTAAACGACAAATTACTTGCATAATAGGAGTGTGAAGTTTTGTGCGTTTTTTAATATTTTCCTATATTTTTTTCTGCATAAATAGTACCAGAAAAGTTTGAAAATAGTATAATTTTATCTTGAATGAAGAAAAGTGCAGAATCTGCATGAAACAATTTGTAAGAAGTAGGGTGTGGGGTGAACAACTATCCAACAAATCGGTTTTGTATGTGTGTAGTGGAAATTCTCTGTATTTTTTAGTAATTTTGCAAACTTTATTGAAATACGCAAGAATATTAGATTATTAAATCTCGGTGCTCTTCCCCAGTGCTCCTCTTACTGTACCTAATTCTGATATTTCCCTGCATAAATTTCCCGAAACTCTGTAAGCAGTGGAAAATTAAATCAAATTATGAAACAATGTGTGAATTAATGAAAGATGTTTTTAAATCTGTATTTCACTATCAAAGGAATTCTATGAAAGTAAAATTGCAAATTCTGATAACCCAATCCGTACCGCTTGGAGAGTAATCTCAGAACTGTCCAATAAGTCTAACATTCTAAAAAATATAAGTATAAAATTAGATAATGGAGACTTGTGTACCGATCCACTGTCTGTAGCTTCAATTTTCAATGATTATTTTATAGATGCTCCCCTAAAGTTGATTGAGAATATTCCATTGACTAGTAATAATTACCCCATTTGTAGCCAAAATCAACAGTACCCTTCTTTTTTTATTCAACCGTATTCGTCTGACGAGTTGTTGATTTTATTAGGAAATAAATTAAAAAATAAAAATTCGTCGGGACCGGATGACGTTCCGGTTTTCATCATAAAAAAAGTTCTGACAGCTATTGTAAAACCTCTTTGCTATTTAATTAATTTGTCGTTTCAGACTTGGTCGTTTCCAGACTATTTGGTAAGGTTGTACCAGTTTTTAAAAAGCACGATTGTCATAATGTGGAAAATTTTAGGCCAGTGTCCGTCCCGTCATGCAATATTGTTTTAACGACAGATTAGTAAAATTTCTCAACAAATATGATATTGTTACAGATAAACAACAAGGGTTCTGTGCGGGTAAATCAACCACAACTGCTTTACACACGTTTTGTGAAAGAGTGATTGAAATTATGGAGGCAGGCGAGTGCCCTGTTGGGATTTTCTGTGATCTCAGCAGGGCATTCGACTGTGTGAATCATGAAAAATTATTACAAAAGCTCGATGGCTGTAGTATAAGGGGGGTTGCCTATGACTGGATCTCTTCATTTCTCAAGAATAGGACACAATATGTAAGTCTTTCTTGTTCCTCAGTTGCTACCGTTCAAGAATAAATTCTGGGTACAGGGAAGTGGGTATGGGTGTGCCACAAGGCTCAATATTGGGACCTGTATTATTTGTGTTGTACACGAGTGAATTTGATACCTTAATATCCGCTGCATTCCCAGTTATGTACGCTGACGATACGTCACTAATTGTTTCCGATAAAACTGATGATGCACTGGCACTCAAATGCAACTCGGTCCTAAATAAAGTTAGCGATTGGTGTGGCTCTCACTCATCAATTCTGACGAAGCCTCAGCTTATGAATTTGTATTACGCTCAAGTTGACTCCCGCTTGAGATACGGTGTATGTTTTTGGGGCGATCACCTGGTGTATTTATTACCCAGAAACGGATATTGAGATGTATTGCGGGTATTCCAAGTTATCACACGTGCAAAGCTTTGTTTAGGGAATATGGGGTGTTAACTCTTACAGGATTATTAATTTTAACTATGTATATATATTTTTAAAAATCGAACAAAATTCAAAATTAATAGCGACATTCACGCAATTAATACGCGTCAAAATGATGACTTCCGGATGCCCCTATATAAATTTAATATATCACGAAATTGTCCTAACTATCTTGGTTTGAAGCTTTTCAATCATTTGCCAGAAGAACTAAAGCGAATCCAGTTTTTTCAAAGTTTTAAATGTAAATTGAAGTTACTTTTAGTGGATAGGTGTATTTATTCTGTAGATGAATTTCTGTCGTCTTAGGTTAAGTAACATTGACTATTCCTATATATGTGTACACATGTCTTAAAAACAAATAAATGCATTATTATTATTATTATTATCAATATTCTCGTTTTAATAAACGTTTTTGACAACTTGCGACTTCTCACGTTCTACACTAGAACTATATGCCTCGCCACACCTTCTTTTAGAGGTCGCACACGATTATCTAAGTAGTCCAAGATATTTAAGAGATTGAAGTTGCAAACATACAAGGAATCTAGAAATTTGTCTTACATTAAAGTTTGATAACTCCTAAAATACACTATTGCATAAAAAATGAAAATAATTGCATCATAAAACAAACCTCCCTGGTAATTAAAAGCTCTATAATCTTTAGCGGTAATTGTATTGTGTTGTCACCCTTACATCCGACATCTTGAATTTTACAGCACCGTCTAGTGATTTGAAAATTTTGCGTGATTTTGGTAGTGAAATAAAATCGACAGAAATTTCAATTATTGAGACATCTACTGGCCATGTCTCGCAGTAAATAGTAAAAAAAACACTAAATACTATAAACCTTTAAAATATTACTTAATTTTACTAGTTTATTACGTCCAGTTTGATACAAAATAATACAATTTTATGTGCTGGAGAAGTTATATTGACACAAATTAAAAGCAAAATTTAACAAACTTCATGTATGTTATGTTAGATAAAACTACTGTTTTTGGGTAAGATAAGATTTTTTACACAATGTCGCAATTCACAATGTCACAATTAGACGAAAAAAGAGTATGTATTTAGACTCATTTTTTGGAACAGCTTCTTTATCTCAAAAGGTCTGAACATGCCACTGCTCCAAGATAATATATTATGAAGGTGCTGCTGAGCAACAGATTTGTAAGCCAGAGGTGCTGCACTCATGGGCATACCATTTACATAAGGTAATGCTATCGTGACTGGGTCGCCTTTGGAGTAGCCGTCTGCCATTTATCATGCTGTAGTATGTTTCGTGCACTTAAATAAAGTCGTATAAATTAATCATTCATTACACCTGCTTATGTAACGAACTTGGGATTACCATATTTCGAATTTCAAAATTTAAGAAATGAAGTTCCAACATTGCAAATATGTTTACTACTTTTAATTTAGTGTCACAGTCTGTAAACTGAGGCTTGTGATAAACATTGTTATCAAGATTACTTGTAAACCGATACTAGACTAATATACAGGGTATGTGTTGAGAAGAACTAAGAGTCTTTTTTGTTATATAAATGTGGGATGTTAGGACAGCTATTGTCCAGCTACAGCGCGTCAAAAATTAAAAAAAAAAGTTTTCAATTTCTAAACCGTTTTAGATAGTTTAACCAAATTTGGTGTGCATAGTATGACAGTAGGTATCAAACAAAAAATTATCAGTTTTAGAAACATACCTACCTGTGACGGAGGTGTGAGTACCATTGATCATTATTTGTCAAAAAATATATATCACTCTGTATAATATTACAAATAAAATAATTCATATGCGCCATTGTATTATCCTCACTTTTCGTTTCTTTACACTCATTTGTATTCCACTCATTACATTATTTACTGTTTAAGAAAGGTATTTTAAGCTAATATATATCTAATCCTACAATTCTTATCAATGAAGTCATATGTATGTTCTCTGATACCAAACATCTAGGTATGCTATTGAACAATTCCACAGACAAAGCTCTATTCAATAATTATCTAAAAAAATTAATCTATCTAAATTTACTAACCTGGTTTAATGAAAACACTCTATAGATATCTAACTTCTGACAGTGGGAACTCGATATTCAACCACAATAGATGAAAGCTGACCTTTTTCTGCATTTTTAGGATTGCTTTATCAGGTGGCCTCCTTTAAGTTGAGTCAAATATCTAACTATAAAAATTATTATACCAATAAATTAAAATTATTTGAAAATACATGTCGACAATGCCAAACTGATTAATCTGTCAATGAATTTAAACATCATAACGACCTACTAAAATAAATAAAAAAAATTCGCTTTATGTATAGTTTTTTATATATTTTCAGGTGTTAACAATATTGTGTGAAACTAACTACTCTGTGGGCTAAAGCCCCAACCAGCGTTAGATTACACCCACAATATCTACCCATATATTCTTTATTATTAGCTTTTGTAACATTTTTTACTGTTTAAGGGTCGTTATAGCATCTCAGGAAAAATTAGCTTCGTCGGTAAACAATATGTCAGCAGTAAAGTCAACAAAAGACACTGATCTATTTGAAAATAACAGTCCAGAAGTATTGAAATTTGAATTTTTAAGTAAAGGCTGGCGTTTAATAGAAAAAATAAAATCCACATAATTCCTATTACCGTAAACACCCACTATAACAAATATAAACTTCGTGAGACTGAATCGCTTCTTTTAACTATTGAAGAAAAATATGATATTTCGCATTACATCAAAAATCATTTACATTATTTCAAGTAGCTATTTAATTTAATTACTTAAAATAATTCTGCGGGGTGCGATACTGTTTACAATGCCATATATATTTTCTCAATGTGCAGCAGACGTATAAATAGTAGAAAATGTAATGATAAAACATAACAGGTTAGGTATGTTTAATAACCTGTTAATATATTATTTTTTTCTTACACTAAATGACATTTAGCACTGGTGCTAAAATTGGTGCATTAGTAGCTGTAGTAGTAAATATTTCCGTGAAACTTGTACCAGAGTAGGAAGAAATGCTATCAGCCGAAGTTTTGGACAAAATTTCTTGTTTTGTTACGAGTACCTTCATATAACCTTCGTTATTGTACTGGACTTCCATCCACAGTGTTTTAAATGCAGTAAGATTAGCACCAGAATCTGACAACAAACTTGCCGAACATCATCAGAAGCAATACTCAGTATAAAAGTTCAGTAGTATTGGTAGGCATCTTACCAAATGTGTTGATTTCAACTGGAGTTGTGGCACATTTATTCTTGATGTATTTTATGAAAATTCTTGAATGATTAGTGTTAGCTGGACGAAGGGCTGTGCACTTTTATAATAGTTCAAATGTAATGTACAAGTAATAACAAAAGTTCGTTGCACAGTATTTTCTGGGTCTGGTCTGGTATATGCACAACTAATGAGGTTCCCAAATCTTCGATATTATTGAATTTCAAGTTGCACAGTTCTTCACGACAGGCTCCAAATACATTGAAAATTACGACAACGTCCTGCATCAGTTACGTTTTGTCGATTTGTTCCCTGGTCAATACTTTTTTCGGTTGATATGCTTCGCCTTTTCACTTAAGAAAAGCAACAAGCTTGTAATATTTGATTATGTCCTGAGTCTTTATGTTCATCATCGCCTTCAACATTAAGTAATTATGTAATTTGACAAAAGCGTTGACGACTTCCACATTTTGGAAACGACCATCTCAAGAAACGATTGTACGAAAACTTGTACTGTTGCTTTGACTTACTAGACTAACTCAAAAGTGACTTTATTAGTAGCTTCTTCAATTTCCGCCGGGAGAAATTCATTTTCTTGATCAGTTTCCATGTCATGAAATTTTAACTTACTTGAACTTTAATTTCTTTAGCAACAATAAACTTCAAGAACAATTGTATTTCAAAATGATATTTTGGCGTCGTGTTCTCACAAAATAAAATGTCACTTTTAGCACTTATACTATAAATAACTACTCAAACCTGCTTAATGCTATAACAGCTATAATTCGTCACCCTTAACAGAGATAATCATGGTCTCCGAGTGTCGAATATTAATAGCATAATATTCAGAACGCCGACTTGTTTATAGCGATATTATGTCCACTTTTTACAAATTTTCCATACATATAGGTACATCAACAAGCCGCGCCTCAAGCTGCACATCAGTCAATCTGTTATGTGTCCAAGACGTGATGCAATTGATTCAATTTTAACAGTACAGAAAAACTGATACATAAGACAACTTAATTGAATTCAGAACACTGTAATTTCAGCATTCGGGTGTTTTCCTTAAAATTAAAATATAGGTAGAATATGTTAATACCGTGAAATTGCTACTTCTTTCGGATTAAATTTATGAAAAGAAAAAACCGCAGGTGCTATTCAACAGCGATATAAACAAGGGTCACTAAGACACAGGACCGGTTTTAGAAAGGCTAAATGCCATAAAGGTGGGAAGTTTAAACACTATCAAAATCTGAATGGTTATAAATCTCCATCACATTTGCAAAAATCAAAAAAATTGTTGAATGGGAAAAACCTAAAAGAAATATAAATATTCGTCTGAACGCGCGAAACGCTCTGTGACTTCACACAGATTAGCGCGGAGAATTAGTGGTTAGGTTAGGTTTTCATGTAACAGTCTTTACTGACGTTTGCGTACCGTTGTGTTCTTTATTTTGTAGTTTTTTTTGTTAATTTGAATGAAGGTAAGGATACTATACTAAATATACTAAAATGGAAGAAGATTGGTTATTCAAGTTAAAAAATGTGGAAAATAAATGTTCAGTACGCCAGCTGGTGGTCTGTTCCGAGACGTGACACAAACGCTAATCTCACTGTAAGTACAGTTTGTTAGCCTCGTTAGTTTGGGTGTTTTTTTTTTAAATTTATTTTGAACAAAATTTTAATAGTAAGTACGCATATAGAATTATAATTTTTTATTATAATACAAAATTGTGAACAACGTATCGTAAGTAGGAAAAGAATTTACAGCAGTTGCAGTTTATGGGTTTTTGTGATAAGAGAATGTTCGTTTTCCATAATTTAGCAATAATTATACAGATTACTTATTTTTAATCAATAGCGAGTGTATCTAGTTTGAAATCAACGTTAAATCCGACAAAATTACCTCCTCCTTTTTGCTCATAGTTTCTGGACACCCTATGCATACTCATTGAAATTAATTATCTAGAAATGCTAAACAGATAACTTAACAAGCCAGTCATTAATAACAATTATATAAAACAAAGAGTGAACTAGTAGTACTAATGACAACATATGTCTATAAATATCATATAAATCACTAAATAAATAAATCGGTCCCAATCTTGTTTCTAATAAATATAACATCACTTTGACCACACTGTACCTAATTAATTAGCAAATTCCTGCGTTTGAAAAAATGCTTTCAAGTTATATTCCTCTAAATATATGATTAATGGTTATGAAATTATATATAAAATTTTGGTATTAAGGGGCATAACTTTATTTGGACTTTGGAAAATTTATGAATTAGAATTTATACCTTTAAAATTAGATACAAAAAATAACATAAAAAATAAATTGATGTATTGTATTGTAATAAAATAATTTATCGCTTGGAGCTAAAAATCCCGAGGGCCGATCCTGTCCGAACACGCTGGCTAATTGTGAGAAATTTCGTACGGCCTTCCTAATTATTATAAATTGTCAGCCATGAACAACAAAACGAAGACTTTGATGGGGACGGAAAGTGTTGCTGTTGAGAGCCGGTTGTTAATTTATCGAACATATTTTCTTGAAAATTACTTAGCTGATTTTCGATCTGCTTTTAGTTTGCAAAGTCTTGTTCTTGCAAGGAGAACGATAAGAGAAGCAATTAAAAACAATAAAGGTGTCCCTATTGAAAGTCTTTTTGTTTTGTGATTCACATTAATTAGTGTGATACACAAAACAAGTTTTAACTATATTATATTTAATGTGACCATTTAAGATCTCTGGTAAATATGTACATTCATAACGCCGTCATTTAGTTCCATGATGATGACTTAAAACTTGTCCAAATTTATTTGTATGAGATGCTTTCAAGAAGCAGGTTCTCAACTGTCCTGCTCTGCTAGACTTTCTCTTCTACAGTTCTATATACATATAATATCTTCTTAATGGTCAGTTTGTCCACTAAGTCTCATGCGTTACTGTGTAATTTGCTGACAAGAAGGAAATGTAAGGTATTTTCAAACTTCATTTACTACCAAGTTGCTTTCAGGTGATTTAGATCGATTCTCATTACATTTTTAAAAAGTCCTTGTAGTTTATTAAAAAATGGTAAACAAAAGCGTTGAATATTTTACATTTTAATCACATCTTCATTTAGTATTGGGCACTTCCGGTAAAATATAACTAGGAAATAAATGGAAAGGAACGAATCAGTCATCAAAGCTTGATAAAAAAATTGACAAAAAGTGAAGTACCGGGAAAATGTAAATGCTTACCTTCAAAGTAGTGTAAAGCAGTATTTAACGCGTGTTATTGAGCAATTTGCTTGGTGCTAATGTTTTAATTTAATTCTTTAGTGTACAAGAAACTAGTTCATTTAGTAGAGGAGCTATAAAAGTGAGATTAATTATTATTTTCAGCGCTATACGGAGATTTCTAATTAACTTGTTCCATGAGTATCTTAATTAAATATACGCGAGATACAACGCCCATAAATATTCATTAAAAACATACGCACATTAAAAATGGCATTTTTACCATAACGACAGTGATTTAAAACGGCTAAGATATTTATGATCAGACCGTCATCGCCATGAAGAAATGAGACAATGCAGCATTCCACAGGCGCATCAGTTTCTGCATTCTTTAGCTTTAACTTTAGCCCAGCAGGTATAAATAACTAAATAACATATTAAAAAGTGGAGCAAATGTACCTTAGATATACAATATGTAAGTCCTAGTTAGTGTTTACAACATTGTCTTGCTTTTTCTTGGTTGCAAGACAAGACAACACTTGACTAAGACAAGTCTTGAGAGCTTGAATTGCAGGAAGAGATTTAAAAAATCAGAAATATATTGCAAATATAAGAAGGGGTAATTATGAACTAGTTATCAGTCGTCTTCAGCGGAGCCCTCTACTGAAGATACCAACAGTGAAGAAAGGCGAAACGTTTGAAAACATGGGAATGCAACTAGCAGAGGATACTACGGGACGTTTCAGGAGACTGATAGTGGATCTATCTCCACAGAGCCTAGTTTAAGAACAACAAAGGCAGCTCAAAGAGTTCTAGTTAAGACCTGGAGATCAGTCAGTCATCAAAGGCTGTTCGATAGAGAGCGGAATAGAGAGAAAAGAGACCTCCTAACCGAATATCTGAATTAGCACTTTTTGTGATAATGTATGATAATTCATTATCACGTTGCAAAATTATTCGATAATAACCTAAACAGTAATGGATGCACTCCTCGGAAGTAATTATTCATAGTAGACTACTTATACCTCCTCGGTTAAATCACAACACAATACCAAAGTTTACGCGTACGAGCATCAGCTTTGCTCAAAAGTAACTTTTCATACTATGACCGACTGGTTACAATCCATCATACTGGTCACAAACCATCCAACTGACCAATTTGCGGGTTGTTTGACGTGAACCATCAAGAATTAAAGTGTCCAACGATCTTCATCAAAGTTGTGGCCCTTTACATACCAAACACAACTCAGGATATACAGCGAGTAGACTGTAAAAATTCTTAGATTTACAAATAACTTCGACAAGAATCTTGCACACGTGATTTAGTCATGGTTCGCATGATCTGCAGAATAAATATTTCGTTAATATGAGAAGAATTACCCCCCATTAACACATAACAATAATTCAGGATAGATTGAACGTAACCATAATAATACATTTTTAATTAAGATATTTATATCTACGAATTTTCCAAAAGGCTAAAGAACAAAGGAATGCTTCGCGAGTTTATTTAATAAGTCGTTAATATGGTACGACCAGAATAACCTTGAATCTATTTGGGCTCCTAAAATTTAACAACATTAGCCAAAAGACTATAATTCAGATATTTTGAGGTAAACATGATTAAATCAGTTTTAGAACCGTTAAACGCTAAACCATTGATTTTACAAAAATTTTGCATACTAACCATAACATTCGACACAATGTGACTAAGCGAAACTGACGACTGACTTTGCTTTAACTGCCACAGAAGTATCATTAACGAACAATTTTGCACATATATTTACATTAGTTATCACTGATATGTCATTAATAAAAAGTAAAAAATAAAAATGGCCCTAAAATACTCCCCTGAGGGTCTCCTGTTTGAAGGTGTTTTGGCTGTGAAAAATATTTAGAGCCATTCTTGACTTCTTGAGTTCTGCCTTGTAAATAGCTATAACGTCATTTATAAGCTGGACCTCTTATGCCATATCTTTGTAACTTATTCAATAAATGTGTATGATCTACGACATAGTGACAAAATGGCATTTTGTGTTGTCAAACCTTTTCTAAACCATATTGCTATTAGTTAATTTTTTTTCTGCAAAATTTCATATCCTTAAATAAAAAGTGCTTTCAAATGTTTTGGAAAACGTAGAAAGAAGCGCTATTCCCCGGTATTAAACTCGAATAAAATTATATGTCGGAAATGGTAATTTTTTTCTACTTGACACTACATTTTCCGTTGCAAATGGCAATCTCTTCACAAATTTGCAAGTTCGAAGACTACTCAGTTTAACATTAAAATAACTGACTTGATACAATTCACTTCCAAGCATTGCTTTGGAATCCAAAGACGGTCTTAACATCCCAACATACACAAATTTACAGGGACGTAGATTCGGCCAAAATATGACCAAAAGAGTTCTGAAATTCAACCAAAAGTAAAAAAATATAAAGCTTTCAGTCATAGATCGGATCTACACCAATGAATATTTCGCATAATTTTAAATCATAGACTGTGTTGAAGTAAATCCTGAGAAGTACTTGCATAAATTGTGTTACGCTGAATCGGCCCTGCTACTGTAATTAATGGACATCGTTCCGCAGAATGTAGCGACAGATACAGCACGCTGGGCACAGCTTGAAGCTGCCTCTGTAAATGTCAGTAATTAAATTGAAGAAACACTAAACTGGGCATGTAACATTACTTGCAAATATATTCTCGCCGATGTAAATCAAGTACTCGATCGGCATAAATTGAAACTTTAAGCGTTGCAAGCTGGTTTCAATCTTGTTTTAAATATAAGTACGCACTTACTTTATGAAGTTAAACTTTTTTACAGTTTAGTAATATTTAAGATATACATATAACATCATTTTTAAATCTTGTATAACAGAATTATAACAAATTAACCTCCAGGACCGATTCACTCCATAAAGAAAACCAAAGCAACATCTTTAATATCCAGAAACTCCGCGCAGAAAAATATAGGGGGTAATACTAATATAAAAATGATGTACCAAGTTCATATGTATATTATTATTATTTCCTTTAAGTGTTACATATTTAAGTGGAACATTTCGCATGCATGCCCAGGTATTATAAGGTTAAATAATAATTATGACATAATAAAAGCAAATACCATACACCTGCTCTTAAAAAGTATGTTTCTTAACACCCACTGCCGGAAAACCAGTAAAAATGCAAATGTGGTTTATTTTAAAGGTCAATCCATTCTGCAGCCAACAATACCTTCAAAAGTTACAAGTTGTATTACAATACTCGTACAAATATGTATGCGTTTTATCTAAAACAAATGTCATAGTCAAACTTTACGTATTTCTATAATAAAAATATATTTACTATTACTGGGACATATTTCTGAATTATCAAGGAAATTAAAAAAATAATATTTACTTCTTGCATAATAGGTATTTATTTTGATTAAATTATATTTTTAGGTTCTATTTGAAGGTAATGTAACAAGTTCAAGTCGATGTGCTGCATTGCATAGGGATGGTAAAACTAATTTCAAAATTTGATATGTTTAGGGAGTTCAAAAGATTGTTGAAGATTTAAACTAAATCCGCCCAACAGCACAAACATTGAGTACCAGAGGAAATTTCTGTTATTACCAAAATGTAGCCTGAATTCTAAGATATTTCAGTTTTATTCCACTGTTTCTCAGGGTGAATTTGATGTTATTGGCTTGAGCGAAACCTGGATACAAGACAGTGAGTAATTGTGAATTATTTCCAAACATATATAACGTATATAGATAGATCCGATAGAATGTTGATGAATTCTGGTCTTTCTTGACGTCGGCTTCTCTGGTGACGGAGTAGATTTAGCATGTAAGTCTGAGATCAGATAGGAAAAGCTTGACTTAACTCTATTTAATATACTCAATCTAGTGGATGTAATAGGCCGTAAATGTGTTTTTAATTTCAGTACAGTTTTTATATTTGTGCTACTTTAGACCTGGAACAACTGTTGATCAGTATCAATTATCTTTTGGAGTATTTGAAAATTTAGAATTTTTGGATGGTTAGCAGTTAGTTATGGGAGACAACATTCCTGAAACAGTAACAAATGACGTTAGTAATTCTAAAGTGTCATTAGTAAATAATTTTCAAGCATTATTTGATCTTAATCAATGTAATGCAATATATAACTCGATTACTTGATTTGTTTTTTTGTAATTTCAACTGTTTAGTGTCCCGTAACAACGCTTCTATAGTTTTTGAACATACTTATCACCCTTCCTTGTTTATTATATGTAGACTTAGTGGTAAATTAAAGTGCTTTCCTCAAAATAACAGCCAGAGAAGTTACAACTTGGTTAGGTCAATTATGTTGAGTTATGCCTTGTCTGTTCATTTACATTATGATGATGTTAGTGTAGCAGTAACTGAATTTTATGCTACCATTTACTCTATTCTGGACATTTATGTGCCGCTATATGAAAATGTTAAGCCTAGTAAATTTCCAAAGTACACTAATGAAATAAAGCGAAATATGAAGTTGAAAGACAATTCTTTTGGACAATCTTGGGGAATTTAAGAGGTTTAGGGCACGCATTTACATGACAACTACATAATGGGTATCCAAAAAACTTTATCACAAGATTCTAAGCTCTTCTGGGCATATTTATCAGCTAAAAGAAAGTCAACTAGAAATCCGGGTGACATCAAATATAATCACCAAGTTTATACGCAACCTGAGGATATTGTAAACGCTTTTGTAATTTTTTTAATGATCTTTATTTACCACATGATCATAACTTTGATAACTTGACACAGGGTTTTAACAATAACGAAACAATTTCTTTACCATATGTGGCTAGAAAATGTAGGACATATAGGCATCAACAATTTTGAAAACGTTTTCTAAAGTGGCTGCAGAAAGTTTTACTGAACATGAAATAAGGTATGCTTCGGCAACATTTACCTGGATTACCATTTAACTGGACCAACACTTCTGCTAATATGAAAACGCTGAATTATAATTTTGATAATAACGTTTGAAAAAGTGCCATTTGGCTCAAATACCAACGAACAGTACTGATATAATGCATGACAAATACCCTGAACAATAGATGCTAAATAACACTCGAAGTTATGAAAACAGTATCAGCAAATAATTTCATCGAACAGCAGCGCTTCTCTGTAAATTTGTTTACGTTTTGCTTGCCACTTGTTAATTACATATCGTTAAAAGTACATTACCGATATCGATAACTTCAATCGATTCAAGAGTGCAGGTACTTGCACAAGCAATCTGATCCGTATCTGCCGATAACTACGAGTATATTGGCCAGCCCATAATCCATACCGAGGGTCAACAGCACCAAACGTATCCTCGACTATAATCAGAGCGAGTGCTCGCGAAGAACAATAATTTCAATTTTGACGCTAAAAGGGCTATTACGTTAAGTTAACTCGTGCAGATTGAGGTTATTGCACAGAGATTTATAGTACAAATGCACCTGGCCCAGTAACTAAATCGCTTCATTAAAATACAATAACAGATAATAAAAACGATTTCGATGATTGTACGGTATTAATGAAACGAGTTTTGCGTGTAAGGCGTGTCTTACACGCAATACACGGGTTTAAGTTGTATAACTTACAAGTAATGTGCATGTTTTTATTTCACTATTGAAATTGAGGAAACGAAATATTTATGTTTACAAGTCACTAATCATTGTTGAACTCAGCCATGCAGCAGATAGAATAAGTTTAAGTCTAAATAAAACAGACAGACAGTCTGAAATGACACATAGTTTCTGAAATGAGGTAAATCTACTTTCAATTACTTATGGTTTAGACAAGTTTTGTAGACACATTTGGACATCAAATTCAACGTTTTAGGATTAATCTTTTGCAAATCAAAGCCGCTGTACGCGGCCAAAGGTCAATTTGTTTTACCTTCCTGGGAAAAGTATTCTAAAGTTTCTAGGATCAAAAAGCCAAAAAATCATTTACACGTACAGTTAGCACTGGTAGTTAGAAATACGCATGCAAATGAGTGGAAGATACGGATAAAAAATAGTGTCAAGAAATTCAAGTAAATAAGTCATGAAATTACTTAAAAAACGAACAAAAGAGTTAATTAATAGTAATAATAGGACTTCTAAAATTTCAAAAAAGCATCTTCAAAATTCGAATAGCATCTGAATAACATTGTCCTAGTACAAGTTAACCTATATATCGTTGCTTGCAATACAAAACTGATAAATAGATCCATTGCTATCTTGGCTTGTATCTGCTGCACTATTGCACAAGCCAAAGGGTAAGCCGTTAAACTCGATAATTCCGGTCCAGGCAAACTGCAAAACTGCCGTTTTAGAATTGAGCATATGAAATGCTTTTTATCTACTGGTATCACAGTGAGATTGTGCTATTAATTGGCGGAAAAGTCTCAACTTTGTTAACTACAACATTTTCATCATAAAACTGTCATTTACTGTCATGGAAGATTGTTGCAGCCTCAAGTTACGCTCACTAATCCCACATAATGATGAAAATAGTAATACTATTTCTGATTTGCGAAGTTAGCTAAAAGTTGAGACTTTCCCGCCATTAATAATTTAAATCAAAAACTGCGAAACTTGCTTGAATACCCGGAAATTTCGCATTCATGCGGACGATGACGGTGTATGATGTTGATGCTACTTATAGGTGCTGCTTACAATTAGCTCAGCAACGCTTAACGAGCACTGCGGCATGTGTTGTATTAATCAACAAAGCACTTTGTACCACAATGAAGGCGTTGGGATTGTCTACATATGGAATACGTACGAAGAAGTACTTCTAATCAACACCGTAACAAAATTTACGACGAATATGTTTCGTTCCCAAATATATAGATAAGACTGCATTACATGCGCTTTTGTCCAATAGGATCACTAATTAGATTAAGCTGAATTTGTCAATACAGGGTGATTTTGAAAGTAGGATATTAAAGTTGATGGCAGTAGGCATTAAAATGAATCATTTTACAAAAATTGTTGCAATAAATGTGTTTCAATAATCGAATTTAAAGTTATTCCAAATTTTGAAGCCGAACAACCCTATTTTACGATATCCCATCGATAAGCAACTTATGACAAGTTGTTGAGCATTTACAGTGTACAGGACCAGATTAGAGAATTTTAAGATACGAAAATAGGTCACTTATTTACGATTATACATATTAACATTTTATTGGGCTATTGTCTGCATGTCACTTGTTCTTCACATAAACAAGTATACTAAAATTACTACCCCTCTTTAAAAATCACCCTGTATATGGGACCACAAAAAGTATCAATAAGATATATTGGTAGACAGATAGAATTGGTTATACGTATGCCATTGTACAGATAGATTCACACACTTTTTGTTGAGAATCTTCAACAGAACCAGTGTATAAAATGTAATTTAGTTTGGTCAATTTTACTAACAGCATGTACAATGAGTTAAAAACTTAAGTTTCCGGACAATCATCTTTTACAAAAACATATCAAATTCAATCTTTTGTATATCAAAATCAAATTCATCCTTTTCGAACTAAAATATGAGATTAGTTAAAAAATATACACATTTGAAATAACAAATAACCTTTTTCACAACTTATCTAAAAAATTTGGGATGCGCCATGAAAAATGGAATCAATATAGAAAACAAGTTTCTGTAAAATCCTTTTGTAGTATTTTCAACATTTACATCGCTGGGCTACTATAATCTCTAACCAGGCGATTTAGAATATTAAAATCCGATTGATTATAGTAGGTATTAACGTTTGTCTGAGCATTTACATTAGTTTTTCACATGTCAGAAATGATTTACGTGTATAGTACCTCGGAATTGATGGATATTGTTTTAATGTATGGTGATGTGAAAATGCTTTAGGAGAATGATTTCTCGGTAAACATGTGCCAAATGCAGCTACTTTTACAGCGATGTGCAGTGAGTGCAAGTGTAGGCAATGCGAACGCGGCACGTGAAATTTGACACCCAATTGCAGAAAAGGTCCAGGGCGTCCACGGTGTATTGTAGCAGTGGAGCGTGTCAGACACGAAATTCAAGTATTAATACCAAGGGACTGGACGAGAAGGACCGGTACCATGGCCGCCATAATCTCCTGGCTTTAACTCAATTAGACTTTCTTCTGTGGGGATATTTAAAAATGAAGTGTATCGCACCGAAGTGGACAATGATGAGTTCAAAACGGAAAAAGCAGAAACATTTGTGTTAGTTTGTCCAAAATTTTGTTGTTGTAACAGCAGGCATGTCAAACTATTTTATTAATTAAAGTCTCAAATTAACTCTATTTATAATTAATAACAATAACTGCAAAATCAGCTGAATTAGCTGTATAAAATACGTGTTATAAAATGTTATTTATTACTTTCCTTGTGCATTCCTTTCAGTTTTTGTTCGGTCGCCGATTGCATGCTCTGCCTCGTCAGGTTTAACAGTTTCGGTGCCGTGCATAAGTGTATTTTTAAATCATTTTTAACTGCTCTTTCGATTTTTCTTTACAAAATTGTATTCTGTCTATTGTACTTTTTTTAGATAAGTTCTGAGTCACTCTGTATACTAAGCTTAATTCGACTATTTCAAAAACCCTCCTATTCTCAGATTCATCAAAATATCAAGAAAGAAAAATATATCGATTTAAAAAATAAATAAAACATGAATAAATATCTTTTTCAGGAAGTAAAATTTTACTAGAAAAACGTGATCTAAATTGTTTACTGTCATCAAAGGAAGTTAGCTTTGAAATATGACCCACTCATACCTAAATATCGCCATAACACCGATGTAAAACAAGAAAGGGTGTCATAAAATGTTTATACTTATATTATAAATGCAAATTATAAAGGTCACCCGATTTTTCCGTGAAACTGTTTTTATTTGATACGAGTACCTGGTTAAATTATTCAGCACATACATTATCGATAATATTAATCTGCAATGAGTTCATGGTTAACATTTTGACTATATATGATTAAATCAGGTTCACCTGGTATTTTCCTTTCTAATATTTTTTTTATTCAACCTACATAAGTACTAATTAGGGCGGGTTGTGTAACCTTCCTTTATTTTTGCCTCGTATTTATATTTATCGATTTTCTAATTAGCAATGATATGTATAAGGTTGTCTTGCACTATTAAAATGTTGCTTAGAAATCTTAATCGTCGGAGCAAAATATCAAAGTATTTGCAAATTTGCGACTTTTTGAATAGATGAATCTGTTCTATATAAAATAGTAACGCGTTCATGTCCCTTTTTATAACAAAAACATTTTTGATAACAAATGGTCAAGTTTCGCTGTCATTATTTTATTCTGTATTACTAATTGATGTAAAGCTTTCTTAAAAAAGTAGATATATCTAACAAACTCTTTTTTTATTATACTTATGGAAAAAATAAACTCCTTGTCATTATCGACCTGACGATGTTGTTTTTGAACTACGAAACCGGTAGTCTAATAAAAAAGAAGTTTGTGAGATATTTGGTTTTTTAAAAAACCTTAATCTATCTATTATTCATATGGATTGGCTCTCTTCAACATCCATTTTCTTTTAAAAAACAAAACTGGTCGGCGCTTTATAGCGCAACGGGTTTCACTATCTCTTATTTTACTTTTATTAAACTTGTTTATTTGTTTTACTTATACTATGATAAAAATGATGAGTAAATTTACAAGTTGTTCACATCATACATTAATGTAATATCCTACATTACAGTCTTTCAAGTAAAATTACATGATAATTTCTAAAAATACATAATTCGTTGTAAAATTAGATTTTATGTGGATAAAACCAAGGTTTTACTATGAAAAATGCATATTCATAAGTTTACATTATAGTTATAACATTGCATTGTGATGTGTTATTTCACACTATTGACCTAGGCAAGGCAATCCACCGTGTAATATCGCTCATAATTTTTGTCAGTGTATTTCAGATTTGGTATCGTGCATACCTATACAGATATTATTGTAGGAATGTATCTATTAGTTATGCAATATGACGTGTATTGGGTATAAATTAACAGTTCGTAAAATATTTGCTTAAATTTAGAATTATACAGAAACAACGTTTGTCTTGTCCAACAATATTTCTAATATAAATATTTATATGGGTATCTCATAATTAGCTGCCAACCCTGAACAGGCCGAGTCTATGATCAAAACCAAGTAAAAAAGTTCATATGAACATGGGTCTGGAAATGCTTCCTTAGGACACAGGGACCCATTGAAGAGGGAGGAATTGAAATTTTTTTTTTGCAATATCTCTCGATCGCGTTGTGATAAATGAATGAAATTTGGTATATACAGCTAAATTTTGATGAGCAATTTGATGGACTAATCCATTTATTTCCACAAGGTCCATTGGGGTGGGTACAGGGGGGGCTTTGATATTTTGCGTGTGTAACTTTTTTGCAGCTTAGTGTATCCATCTAACTATTGAAACAGTCGGTTCTGCTACCTGTTTTATTTGAAAAAGGTATACTTTGCTGAAGTCGGTAGCAGTAACCATTTTTGAAATAATCCTATTTGAAATGCTCAGTGCACCGAGTAAAAACTGTTTTGGTTTCAGGTAAAGTGCCTTTTCTGCTGAAAATATAGCAAAATGTTACTTGAAAAAGTTGTTCAGAATGGTAAATTATGGAGACGTTCAAAAAGATCGGCCTGCTTTGATAAAATCTTTGTACCTACTTTGTTGAAAAATGGTGTCATCAAACCTCGCCGATCTTCCCTTCTCTAGTGTTTGCTTTATGTTTGTGAGAATGCATAAAAGTGAAACTAGACTATTGTAGTGCATGAAAAATGGCGCTTGTACGATGAAAGTTTTACGCAATCAGCAGTCATTTTGACACTTATTATAACTAAGTCAAACTTTATTTTGATGCAATTTATCATACAGCAAAATTCAGCGCCTCATATGTAGAGCACTCTGTATATTATACAATACACTTTACACCTTTAATAGCACACTGAGAAAAGACAAACTCTTGGAGCAACAGTTTTCTTGAAATAAAAGAAAGATTATTTAAATAAAATTACGCTGGTTATTTAAACTAACAATAACTACTAAAACCAGCTTTATAATGCGTTCCATCTACTTGTTACTCTTTTATATGAAATATTTTTTATTTGGGCACAAATTCTGATGATTTAATTCCATGACTTTTCTTTATTGTCATTATTTTCATCATTGTTTGACAAAATTACGCCGATGTTAAATGAACTGTTATTTTGGTTGACTCGATGGTGTCAATTTACTAAATTAAACATTTATATTCTAATTAATTATCTTCAACAAGAAATAGTACATTATACTATAAGGGAGAGAAATGCGTTATTTTGGCAGAGGTGCAATTTGAATGCTACAATGCACCGAGGACAAAATAGCATCTCTCCCGAATGGTATATACTATTTTTTCCACGGTCTCATTAACTTAAAAACACATATTTTGTCATTATGAAGTTCTAACAATAACAACCATTTAAGTCAAATGTCATTCATCACTTTTACAATTGACATTTGTCAATCAAACCGACAGGTTTTAGTAGGTAGGTACCACTACTAGCGCAATCACAAAAACTGAAAATGTAAGCGAAAGTAATATTCTTTCTAATATTAACTTTGAAAATTGTACAAATGTAACATTTAATTTAAATGTCAATAAATAATTTCATAACGTTGTCCATAATGTAAACTCCTTGGGAGCATTATACTCCTTGGGAATAATCGACTACTTCTGTTTTAATTTTGATGTCATAGAAACTGATTTCAAAGTTAAAAACTATTTTAGTTTAACACTTTGAAAAATTGATTCAAATATCTAGCTTTCTACTTGCTAAAAATTTATTTTTGTTGGTCAATGAGTCATTACCGTTATTTGTACTGCACGTGCTCCGTCCGACATAGAGAAGCGAATGACTGCTAGATGTAACTTGTTACATTTCGCGCACCCTGTAGAGCACCAGAAGATAAACTTTTCTCGATGGGGTTTGTCAGGACAGCAGATAGGAGGAAGCCCCTAGCAGAGACGCCGGTCGAATATTGGCGCGCACTACAACATTTAAAAATTGTTAAGATAAACACAAAATTTAACCTTTTTGAACGTTAGATTAACAAACGTTGTTTGAAATCTTTATCAGTTAATAGAATCAGTATCGTGGATTGAATAAATAGTTACATTTTTATGTTTCTCTAACCAATACTTTTACGTCGAACTAAAATAATAATGGAATACTTAATTAACGAATATTTTTTGACATTTTTAAAGGTTAGGTGAAGTATTTCGCCTTTTATAGCAGTGAAAAACTGTTGATCTAACAGTTTTTAAGTAAATCTAGCAGTTTTTTTTTCTCGATACAAAAATAACACTTACATGTGCTGTTACTTATTGGTTTGTAGTTATTTCTAAATAACGATGTAATATATCGTACATTACCACAACCTTGCCTTTTTATTTACTGAATCGTTACCAAACGCAATTAAATTTTTTGAAACGCCGGTTAAAAATTTATAACCCCCCTGCATCGAAGCGAAGGTTACGCGATTGGAGCAACGCATTGAAACTGTCATATATGGTAAATATCGGTCTGCCGAGTAATTTACAAGAAAATAGTTAAAATTCTGATACCGTGCCGCATAAACAGGCCATGGCTTGTGTAAATTGGTACCGGCTGAGGTCGTCAACAGTGTCTGCTCGAGATATTGGCCACCAGTTCGCCAATCAACGCCGAGTAGACGGTGAAATGTCAATTCGCCCGTGATCGATGTCAAATCGCGTTGAATGGTCAGGGTTTATTGCTTATTTATCGTCTCATTGTATCGCGCGAAACCTTTCAATAAAGTATTCGCTAATTAGGACTGCGTATGCGTCCACGGGGTGGCCCAGAATTAATGGGACATTGAGCAAATGTGAATTTGGGACATCTAAATTCACTGGTTTTTCAAGATACAGTATGTTTACAAAAGCATTTACATTTATTCAAATATCTTTTAAGATGTTGACTTGAATTGATAGGCTAATAACACGAGACAAGTTCATTTGATATCCATCTTTACTTCATAAATATTTATCCAGAAATACTTCATTACAAATAATGAATATTACAGTTAATGGATCTATTCGATCGGTATGCTCATATAAGCTGTTATTTTTTGCGACGAAATGTGTTCAACCCGGTTCAAAACATATTTTTACCGTGTTTAAAACGTCCATTGAGTCCGGTTTGAACTCTTTAGACGCTTTGCTATTGGTCTGCAGCAGTTGCCTAAAAAGTAGAGATTTGAAAATCGATGCGATTTAAATTTATAGATTAATATTTAAAATAGTTGTTATTTTGATACTTCTTATTCTTGTTTATTTAAAAAGGAGTTGATTGTGGACTATTGTATGTACTTCTGTAAATTTGAACATATTCTTAAGCATCCTGAATTACAATAATCCAAAAGCATAATCCAATTACTTTTATCTAAATTTCTTAAACCTATCTCTCATATAAACATATTAGGTATTTGTTTTTGGTTTGCAGTTGCTAAAATTAATTTCTGTTTTTGTTGCATATTTCACACATTTTCAAAATATATTAACAAAAACGTGGAACTTATAGGTAGGTACTGTTAATAATTTCTATCACTAATAATCGTTCTGTTTTAATCCAAATCTAGTGTAGACAATAGTGTAAACAATAATAAAAAAAGTGTGAGGGTGATATGAAAGAGAAACAAATATTAGATGAAGTTGCGTTTTGAAACTATACATTTTCTTGGTGCAATACATTAGTGACGTCACCATTGAATACGTTTTGAAACAGTCGATGAATACGGTTCGTCACAAAAAAACAGCTATAGTCGCGGCAAGAATTCAGACGACTTACTAATGCTAATGTTACGCAATTGAAATTATTCTCAACATAATTATCTATACCTGGTCGAGTTAAAAACAATATAGCAAAACGCAA
Source organism: Monochamus saltuarius (assembly GCA_025584915.1). Taxonomy (NCBI): domain Eukaryota; kingdom Metazoa; phylum Arthropoda; class Insecta; order Coleoptera; family Cerambycidae; genus Monochamus; species Monochamus saltuarius. The sequence goes on along the minus strand of CM046727.1, from coordinate 24,651,455 downwards.
ACATATATAACAAAAAGCACGTTTTTTTCACACGATCACCTGCACGCACTACGAATACAATTTGTAGTAAATAATATTATAATTGTGTCGCTATAGCCCTGGTAATGATCAACACAAGTGTTGTATTAATACTATCTATAAATATTACTATTTTGCTCTATAGCCGCATTTTAAATATTACAATATGACATTTGTTACAAAATATTAATAATTTTAATTCAAGCAAATTTACAAACCTATAATTTAAGGAAAAATAACCTATTCTATATTTAATATTTTATTCATAATTTTAATAAAATATTATTCCTTAAGTAAACCTTAAATTTAGTGTCGTTGTAAGAAAAAAAGTATTGAATTTATGTATAAGAATGCGTGGATGTCAAGAATATGCAAATATTTATATCAAATTAACTTTATTTTTCCAATGAATAAATTTATAATATACAAAATTTTAAGTATATTAATTAATATACTTAAATACAGATCAGATTTTTTCCATGTGACTAGAAATGGATTTCAACTACACAAACCTCGTCTAAATAAAGGCAAAAATTTACTTAATTCGTATACAAATTTGTCAACCGGGAGCGCAGATATAAGGAGGCACCGTCAGTAAGAACCCTGAATTTTGATTAGTAACTATTTTATAATCAGTGCATTTAATGCCTAATGACATTTATAAGAAAACATAACTTCCGAAACAAAGGATGATTCAGAACTTATCTGAAAGAATTTGGGAAAACATGCGTCATGAAAAATGGAGTTCAATATCGTAATAAAATTTTTTGTAAAATCCTTACAGTTTCCGAGTAAATCATTATTTTCAACCTTTACATCGCTGGGCTACTGTAGTCTTTAGACAGGCGAGTCTGAATATTGAAATGCGATTACTTTTTGTAGGCACGGAAGTTTTTTGACGCCAGTCTTTACATTAGTTTTTCAAGTGTCAAAAATGGCTTACGTGTATAGTAGCAACTCGGAGTTGATGGATTTCGCTCTAATTATTTATGATGTGAAAGTGTTTTAGCAGAACGATTTCCCGGTAAACACGTGCCAATTGCAGCTACTTTTGCCGCGGTGTAGTGCAACGCGAGGGAAATTTGGAACCGAATCGTGGAGGACTTGTGACGTATCATACACGACATTCAATTATTATATCTGTATCATAATACCAAGGAATTGGACAAGGAGGACTGGTACCATGACCGCCACAATCTCCTAACTTTAAATTATTTGGACTTCTTTTTGTGGAGATATTTATAAATTAAAGCGTATCGCACCGAAGTGGATACATACTATTGATGATTTAGGGAAACGTATCATAGTTCTGCCAATAACTTACGAGTTCAAAACGGACAAGAAGCAGAAACATTTGTGTTAGTTTGTAGAAACTGGGTAAGACGGGCCCAAAATGTTGTAACATCAGGTATGTCAAACTATTTTATTAATTAAAACCACAAATTAAATCTATTAATAATTAATAACAATAGCGGCAAAAGCAGTTAAATTTGCTGTATAAAATCGGTGTTATAAAATGTTATTTATTATTTCTTGAGCATTTTGTCCGATCGCAGATTGCCGCCTTATCAGGTTTTACAATGGCCCAGTTACCAATACCGTTCAGTGTATTTTTAATTTATTTTCGAATTACCCTTTTTGAATTTTTTTACAAAATTGTATTTGTCCCTTGTAGGTACACTAAAATTTTTTTAGATAAATTCTGGATTACCCTGTAGATCTTAAGTTAACTTATCAAAAAATTATACTACATATATCCAATATTTAAATATATAAAGACTGCTGTGTGTTGAACATGTCAGATGTCAATCCAATCTTAACTTTATTACCTTCAAGTTATTTGTCAGTGTGAATCTAATATCTATATTTCATTTTTAAATTACGTTAATAGAATGCAATTTAAATACTCAAATTACATCGTCACATCGTGTATAGCACATGGACTTGATTTCTTCGCCGTCAACACGCCAATGGCGTCAACCCCATCCGCATACGACAATGAAATGACGGTTATATTGGCAAGATTTTACGATCTAAATAATTTTATCCATTTGTAGTGGGGGATCTCAAATCCTTGCTCTATAAAATCAAATCTTTCACACTTATTGCGGGATGAACTGACGTAACGATTCACAGGCAAGCCGGCTGTCAATATAAAGTTGGTAGACAGGAAGAGGAGCGTCGGCAGAAGCGATACTTTAAGCCGGAAGTAAACAGTGGACCGACTTATTTGAATATCACTAAACGGTGGGCGTGTACTCCCACTTGCATTTCAAAGCTATATGTATCCTATTTTGTTTGATTTCTTTTTATGTAAATAACGGAGACGGAACGAACAAAATAAATTTTCTCTATCTGACTCTTTAATACAATATTTAATCCTTTCTTTTTTATTGTAAACTAAATGGAACGTTTGCATTTACCGAATCTGTATAATACAGGGTGTCCCATAATGATGTGCGCTCCTTTGGAGGGTGTGTTCCTTGGGTGATTTTAGGGAGGTACTTTCTATAAAAATGTTCGATTTGGGCCCTCGCTTACGAGATAAGGGCTTCGGTTTTTCTTTTTTTTTTCTCAAAAACGGTATCATATGAATTATTTTGCTTGCATATTCCACACCTGAGAATATGTACGTATGTGGATTTCATTATTTTAAAAGAAAACGCGTGTGCATAAAAATACTAAGAGGGGGAAAGTAAATTGATTGTTCTTGTTACTGTAATTTTTTCATATCGAGAAACGTTTAGATTAAAAAGTTGGCTGCCACCCTTATAGACATTTGGTAAAAATAAAAATCGTACGCAACAATGTAACTTAATTAAAAAAATGGAAACCGAAAATTTTCTAATTTTTTAGAAGCCCTTATCTCGTAAGGGAGGGCTCAAATCGAAAAATTTTATAGAAAGAACCCCTCCTAAAGTGACCCAAGGAACACACCCTCCAAAGGAGCGCACATCATTATGGGACACCCTGTATATCGACACTCGCACTGCAACAGCTGTAACTTCATTTGAACTACTTATATTCAAGAATGCGGTTCATACAACGTTTAGTGATAAAATATTATTTTATTAGATAAAGTGTAGAAAAAGAAAAAATGTGGGATATAACATGTTTTAAAACGTAACTTTCACAGCAACGTAGCATGACCAAACCCGACGGGGCTGGGATACAAAGAAGTGCTGTTGCTGTGTTAAGTGAGCGTATTCACCCTTAACCATATATAAAAATTTAATCTTACAAAACAACCAATTAAAGTAACCTTTGATTTAAAACTTTTATATTATCTTGCCTCATACCTTCGCAATAATTAACTCAGTTGAATCGCAAAGTGCATAATTAAATTGGTACAGATTGGAACAGTCCGTAAAGTGACCAACTCCATCACCGTATCAGTATTTTATCTTTTTTAATTTGAGAAGACATAAATACGTCCAATTAACTGATAAGGTTTGTTAGTTGTTGGATGGTAAACATCACTGAATGACAGTTTATTGACATCTAAAATAAGTTTAGTCCGACATCAGTGATCTTATTTAAGACATATAAAAATTGTAAACATTAATATATGTAATTCACAATCATTTGTTAATAAATCAAACTGTGAATACATGTGCCGTATAATATTTGAAAAATTAAGAATGAACGTGATAATGTTCACATATTCACAGTGTGGGGTTTGACGTAGTTATTTACTTGTAAGGGTGCCATAGTAATATCTATATTAATTCACTCTTCAGAGTATAAAATAAATCTGTAAGGTGGAGTAAATAAAAGTCCTGTATGGATATGAAAAATCGTATGCTGGATTTCAGGAGGTGATACTGATCACGACGACGACGATAAGTATAACTCAAGGGGGTAACCACTCTCCGCAATACATGTACATTTTTACTGGAAATCGCTTGCAGTCGCCGCAATCACGTGGAAAGCTCCCGAAATCAAGCCCGAAATACCGCAATCAACTCTGAAATCGCCGAAATCCCACAATCGCCGAAATCGCGTAATCGGAGTAAGGAGTTGTGCGACAGGCACATGCAGTACTATACGGATGTTGTTTAACATTAGGGATTTAAATATTTAATAAAATTTGATAATTTAACAGCGTTGTTAACGCTTAAAACGTTTGAGTCAGCGTATACAGGGTGTCTCTGTTATCACTGGCATCCTTGCAAGGGTTGATTACACAGTCAAAATAAATGAAATTTATCCAAATATACCTAGGATGTCAAAATGTCGCAATCCTTCGTGATAAAAGTAAGAAAATGATAATAATTCTTTCGAGAATTCTTCGTTATAATGGAATATCTTTGTCCATTTGTTCAGTATGTTTAAATATTAGTTTCAGTCCCCAAACTTTCTTTCGGCCAGCCGCTGGTCTTTTTAGAAAAAGGATTTAATGTTCAATTTGGAAACTTTTGGTTCTTGCCATTTTTCACGTGCCCGTTTTTAAGCAAAAAAATAAAAAGTTTTTTTGACACTGTAACAGTTACTATTAACTTTTGGGCTAAGGTATACTTGGATCAATTCTTACATTGTAGCCCCAGCATACTTTAGTACAATTTGTGCTACTTTTTTTGAAAGCAGCATATATATTCACTGACATTTTGAAATAATAATATTGATTATCTATACCTATTTAAAATAAATATAGTTTTGAAATTTTTCGTACTCATTGTTTTATTTGCCTTAAATCTGCAACTAAATTCAACTTCAATTTTCTTTTGTCAAAGTTCCGTCACCTCTGAATTACAATCCTCTAAAGACGGAAAAAATGTCTTACATTTTCCGTACTAGTTAACCTGTATGTGAATAAAATTTTATTTTATTTTTTCTGTTTTGACAAATTTTTAAATCAACATACATTTGGGATTATCAGATATCTCAATTAAAAACTATCAACTTTGCAAAAGAAAGTTTTATATGATAAGATGTCCCATATCTAGATAATATTCCTAAAATATTTTCAGGTATGCTATATAGGTGCTTTAAATTTTTATGCAAAAATGTATACATTGAAACATATAATAATTTTTATTTCATTATTTCATATCCTAGGTAATAGATATTTTGGCATCCAATTAATGTTATTATGGTATTTAGGGTTTTTGTGTTTGAAGTGTCCTCCAAAATTAAAAATGCCAAATCAAGTCGCACTCACATGTCAATTGAAGACAAATTATTTAGCGTAAAGTAGGTATGAAAATATTAAATTTAACTAGACAAAAATATAAGGTCACGTCGGCGTCGCACCGCAACGCCTAGCGTCGTTATGATAGAGGGACGTAGGTGGCCTTCATATGGCGCTTAAGTTATGTCACTTAAGCGCGCTTTTAATTTTTTTTTATATTTTCATCGTTTCCGAAATATCGAATTTGGGCATATGAAATGAATTACCCTGTACCTACATAGAATTCTTAAAAGATAAAAAGTAAGGGTAGCCAATTGGTACATGTGAGAGAATTATTTATAGAAAATAAAATGGTACATTCTGAAGGAATTGAAGGTACCTACATTATAAACATTTTACATTTTTATTTTTTATGTTGTATCTAGTGATCTATCTTTTATAAATTACTGATGTTGTTTTTAGTCTGGTAATACGTCAATTTCAGTAGAAACACCATTTTTACAAATTGCCAATGTTTCGGCTTATAAGTTATGTAACACATTTACATTTCTAAAGCCCTGTAGATGGCTTAAATATAAGCCGAAACGTTGGCAATTTGTAAAATTGGTTTTTCTACTGAAATTGACCTATTACCAGTCTAAAACATAATTTTATTTTATTTTATCTTTTTCATCTATAGTTATTATTGACTTTATGTTCAATATGTGTTACCAAACAATCATCAAACCTCTGATATTTGGAAATTATACTAATTGGAAATCGTAAGCGATTGCGACGAAATCACCGAAAATCATAGTGATCTCCACGAAATCACCGGAAATCACACGATATCAAGCGATTTTCGCAATACAGGTACATTTTTGGTAGAGTGGTTACCCCCTCGGTATAACTATAAAAACATTTTTTGACAAATTTGTTATGGAATTTAAATGCAAAATTATTTTTTCTTTTTCAAGTGTTAACTTATCGATGGTGTCGTCATAATACGTACAGTTCTGCGTATAAGGTCCTTTAAATATCCCTTTCAAATTTTTATGAAACCTGCAAATCTGGTTTCTGTCTACATACATTCTAGTATTTCTCGGATGGGTATTAAAACACAACAGGGGCAATACGAATTATCAATAAAAGAGTTTAGTAACTTATAGTCAAACAGAAGCATTAAAATAACACATCGATTCTATAGTGTATTGATTTTAAACTATTTACATAAATGAATACGTATATTTTTTAAAATAAAGAAATCTTAGAAAATTTCTCTGCACTTTTTCTATATTTGCAGTATATATCTCAGATTGCAAATGCCATAGCAACAAAGCATGTTCAAGTTTAGGTCCATTATATAATTGAACCAACGTTCCGAAAATTTTTCGATTCTCTTATTACAAAACCTAACGCTTTATAGGCAGTTATTGTTATTAATTATTAATAGAATTAATTTGTGGTTTCAGTAAATAAAATAGTTTGACATACCTGATGTTACAACAACAAAATTTTGTTTTTAAACTGTCTTACCCATTTTCTACAAATTAACACAAATATGTTTGCTTTTTGTCCGTTTTGAACTCATAAGTTATTGGCAGCAACTATGATACGTTTGCGTAAATCATCAATAGTAGGTATCCACTTCGGTGCGATAACTTTATATTCCAACAAAAAGAAGTGCAAATGATTGATGAAAGTCAGGAGATCGTGGTGACCATGATACCGGTCCTCCTCGTTTAATCCTTGATATTAATGCTTGGACACGCTGTACATGGTACGGGCATATTTGAGCCTCGTGTATGATACGCCACACTGCTGCAAAACGCCGTGGACGCCCTGGACCGCTAACTCTTCCACGATTCGGTTTCAAATTTCCCTCGCGTTGCGTACACTTGCACTCACTGCACATACAGTAAAAGTAGCTGCATTTGGCATATGTTTACCGGGAAATTGTTCTACTAAAACATTATCACATCGCCATAAATTAGAACGATATTCATCAAGCCATTTTTGACACTTGAAAAAAAAACTGATATAAAGTCTGGCAACACAAAAACTTTAGTATCTACCTACAAAAAGTAATCGAATTGCAATATTCGAAGTAAATGTTTAAAATACTACAACTTCAAAAATTTTTTACTTGGAAGATATAAGGATTTTACAAAATTTTTGTTACGAAGGCATTATCCCATATGTGATATTGATGTAGCTTACGGAATTGAACATCAAATATGTGTCTTTGGAACTATCTATTAGTTCAGTTTAATGCCAATACCATATAGCTATGTATTAATTTAGATGAAACAGTTCTCGCCAAATTCAGATAAATCAAATATAGATTTTCAAAATAATATGTATAGGTACAGGCTGTCTCACATAAGAGACCCACTCCTATGTATCTCGCTTAATATGCTAGACACGTCAAAAAATGTTAAATATTATTTGTTGCATTTTTGGAGGGCTTTATTCTCGTAAAAATAAATTTGAGATCCATGGCCACCTTTATGAGTAATAACAAAAAAACCTGTAAAGTACCCAAACTGTAAGGCTGTCTAGCATTTTTGTTTTAAGAGATAGAGAAAACTTATTGGTATTAAATTTTGATTGCAAAATTGATACCTTTCACCTGATATAAACAGATTTTTGAAATATCGTATGTGGTTCACTTCGCCTTCTAAGCGGACAAAAAAAAATTCTATCGCAGCAGGCTATGGCCACAAAAAATTGCCTGTTTTTTCTTGTTTCAAGCAATATAAATGTATTATCTATCAACTCTATATTAAGATAAAGCACTGAAATACATCTGAAAACTAACGCGCTAGGCAATTAAAGTATGTAGACAGACGAGTCAGAGCGCATATACAATTTATACACATTTATGGCTGTTGTAAGATTTACTGGTATTTTATAGATGATTCTATGACAACTTAAGATTGAAAATAGGATTGCCTGCCAGTATGCGCTTGTTTGTGGTTTATTTATACGAGCAATTATGACCTAGACCTAAACTACCATCATCTTAGCTTACGTCGTCTAGCCATTACTTCTGTAATCAAATGAAACTGACAGATATATAAGGAACAAGTTACTTAGAAACTTGCTCTCTAGTTACAACATTTCAATATAAAGACATGGCTATATTTTACGTTTACAAAGTTGACCGACTTTTTTTTAAATGGTAGTTGATTCATGTCTGGTTTAAATAAAAGTAAGGCTAAAATACAAAACTTTCTTAAGCGGGAGCACATTTATTTCTTTAATTAATCCTAAATTCTGATGTCATTTTTCATCGTTTTACCAAGATTTAGAAGATCCTTGGACAGGGTGAATATTACATGATATGTTATTTTGTTGTTGTTTTTGGCAATTGTTAATTTTGTTTTTTTTACCATTTTTCGTGGGTGTGATTTTTTTTATAACCACCACCAAGAATTGGGCGACAGAGTCTTAAAAGTGTTTGTATATTTTCAGCCAGCACTTTTTAAAATTTGTATTAAACTATACTTATATGAGTTGTGATACACTGGTTTTTGTTTTCTTGCCTGTATGAAAATTTTTTTATTATAAAAGACGGTTCAATGGAATAGAATAGAATTAGAAACAAACTCTCTAAATCAATGATTTTTTTTTAATTAGATGAGGCCGATTATCTTCCTCCTTGTTAATCGGAAAGCAAATAAAATATAAAACACTTTTATATTTTCTTTTTCACTCAAATTCTTTAAATCTCACACAGTTTGGGAACCGCAGACGGAAGTTTGCAAGCCATAAGTATGCAAACAAATACTTATTATTTAAAGTAAAGCTTCAATCTTTTAGTTTCACTTTGCAGGTTAATCTCATTCATAATGTATCACATACAGACACAACAAAAAAAACGGGTAAAATATGACACTATTTTTGCTCCAGAGAAGACCGCATGGAAAAAGGGTAAATTTTATCCCATCTCGATTTGGTAAATTTTCCAAAAATACTTGAGTAATGTATTTTAACATTTTTATTTGGTAGAATTTGTTTGCAATAGTGTGCAATCAGTTACTATGTGGTGTAAATTAGCAAACTACAGGCGTTAAAAACTACACCATCTGGTGCAAATTTTAATCAAAATGTGTCCTTTCTTACATATTTTGACATACAGGTGGAAGATTTATTGTAATTAAAAGAAATAAATGATTCAAAAGTTCTAGGTCTCACCTTCAGAACTCTTCTTAAAATAAACAAATGCGATTTTTGCAACATGATATTTATTTAAATCAATCCAAAATGATATGGGAATAAATTCTGTATTTTGTATTTCTAATTCTTGTAATAAACTTTATTTTAGTTTCTTCTTCTAAGTTCATATAAGTAGTGGACAGGCGAACTGACTGATTTCTGAATAATTTCATATAGATATTATATTCTTATATTGAGAGTAAGTTACAAGAACATTTTATAAATAAGCTCTAAAATAAAATAGTGGATATTCGTATAGCACACACCTGAATTATATTAGAAATATTATAACATTACCGTTGAAATTCAAACCAACTACGCTGCATTTTGTGTATATTTTACTTTTGCTCTCAATTTAGTAAAAGTTACTACATGTATTTATAAAAAACAACGCTAGTCTGTAAAGGTATTTCATACTTAACCTAAAAACATTAAAATTCATCACATTTATTTTTCATTATAGGTGCACTCGTATATGTATCATGTTTCATACTGACTTGTACAACCATATTTTTTGCTTTATCCTTTTAAGTTATTATTACTTTAACGATACTAGGCTTCCTATGATATTATCCCCAAAGCAAAATACACACCACAAGCACAAACATTAACTATTACACAAAAAATTATACAATTTGATTTACTTTCAACCGTTAATACTATAAACGCAAATTAAGACTGGTTCTCGTATGAAGCGTAAAGCCTTGTCCTCATGGACGCGAAATTCGTACAAATTATTTAATGGCGGGAAAAGTCTCAACTTCTAGCGAATTTTTATCAATTTCAATATTTTCTATAATTTTCATTATAAAACTGTTGATCTGGTAGATGTCAGAAGCTCCAGTTAAACTTATTAATCCCACATGATGATGAAAATAACGATATTTCTGTTTTGCGAAATTCAACAGAAATTGACAATTTAAATCATTAAATTCGCCACAATTTTCGCGATTTTGCGTCCATGATGCCAAAGCTTAATAAACGACTTTAACAACTGTTCTTTAGTGAAGTGATCTAACAGATTTAGGCTCGTTCTCGTTTAAATTTTAAATTCAATTTGATAAAATATGTTAGTCTGCACTTGGCCAAATAATCAAAATTCTAGATTTTACCCTTTAAAATTCTTGTAAATATTTTTACACTTTCAACATTCAACAAAGAAATCGTGTACAATTTTACACCATATTATTTTACTACTTCCAAAATAGTAGCTAAGGTCACTCCTGCTCTGGCTTTTCACAAATTTCAATTACTAAGTGCATGAAATTGGCAACACTTCATTTTGGCGTATTTTTTTCTTATTTTAGAGATATTAATTTAGGTAGCTCCAATATTCGTATTGTATACCACTCACCGGAGAATTATACGGCATGTTATTACCTCAAAGTTATGTATATTTTACTGGATAAGCGGTTTTGATTTATTTGCCATATTAATAATATAATATTGTGTTCAATTACAGCACTTGTATTAAATTCATGCCTATTACAGGTGTAATAAATTCTACCGTTTCAATTGAACACGTTGAAAATAAATTTCTAAGTATACTTAACCTGAAATATCAGTAAATATTATCTGCAACGCTATTACAGCCATTAGCGCCTTGGAGTGTGGCTAGGAAGCAGAAATAATTTATGTACGGTAACTAATTGTTCAGTTCAGTTGTATTACTTTATGTAGCTTCATTTGCAATCAACTTACTCTATTAGAAGACATTTATATAACTATAAATATATAAATGTTTATTTAAAAAAAAATGTTAATGTTGTAAACATCTGCTTTTGATAGTCAGTTAGTCATAGCCATACAGGATGTTTTTTAATTAGAGGTCAAAAATCAAGGGGCGTACTTTATGACCAAAAATAAGGATTTTTTGTTATATAAATGTGGGGTCTTATAACAGTCATTGTTCAGTTACAGAGTGTCAAGTATTAAAAATAGTACAGTTTTTAATTTCTAAACCGTACATCGCTGGACTACTGTAGTCTCTAGCTAAGCGATTTCAAATATCGATTACTTATTGTATTAACTTTTATGTGATGCAAGTATATACATTAGTTTCTCAAACATCAATAATGGCTTGCATCTATAGCAACTCGCTAGATATCATTTTAATTTATGGTGAAGTGAAAGTGCTTGAGCAGAACGATTTCCCAGTAAACATGTTCCAAATGAATGCACTTTTACAACAGTCTGCAGTGAGTGTAAGTGTAGACAAACGCTGGCGTGACACGGGAAATTTGCAACCGAATCCTGGAAGAGATGGAGGTTCAGGGCGTTTACGGCGTATTGCAGCAGTGTGGTGTATCATACACGACGCTCCATTATATCCGTACCATGTACAGCGTGTTCAACCATTACTACCAAGGGATTGAACGAGGAGGACCGGTACCATGACCGCCTTGATATACTGACTAAATCATTTGAACTTTTTTGTGGGGATATTTTAAAAAAGAAGTATATTGCACCGAAGTGGGGTTAGTTTGTAGAAACAGGGTAAGATCCAACATTTTATTGTTGTAACATCTGGTATGTCAAACTATTTTAATAATTAAAACCACAAATTAATTCTATAAAATAAGTGTAAAATGTGTTTCTCTTCTTAGAAATTTCTTTAAATTTTCTGTCCGGTTGCCGATTATGCTTGCTACAGACTATGCGTGAATTCGAGATTCGTAATGCGCGATTGTGATATGCGAGGAATTCACGAATGCGCGTAGGGTATTGTTCGTTAAAACCATTCATAAAAACCTTACATACGATGCACGAATTCCTTAGGAACCACGCATCGCGAATCGTGAATTCATAGTTTGTAGCGGGCCTTTTACTCCTTAAAGTCTATTTACAGATATCAGTGCCGTGTCAGTTCCGTGTCAGTATCAGTGAAAATAAAAAATCCTTGCCTAGATTTTAAATTACCGTGTTTATATAATATATAACCGTCACAGAGCCGTATTAGTGTTGTCAGTGTTGTTTTAGTGTCTGTTCAATGGCTTTTAAATAGCGACGAAATTTTTGGAATTTTACTGATGAACAGACTAGATTTTTGTATTGGATAAAAAGCTTATCGAGCTGGTACGGAAATTTGATCAATTACATGACAAATATACGAGTATTCAGATCGCTTTGTTTGATCGTCTACTAACTGCTTTTTGCGGACTACGGACGAATTCGTCACTGATGCTGATACAGAACTGACACGGCACTGATGTGTATAAATAGACCATTATCAGGTTTTACAAGGGACCAGTTTCCAGTGCCGTGCGGAACTGTACCTTTAAATTATTATTGAACTGCTCTTTTTGATTTTATTTTTACAAAACTGTATTTGTAAGAGTACATTCGAACAATTTTTTTAAATAAGTTCTGAATCGCTCTGTATAAGTGCATTATTTATTAATATTTTGGGACAATTGATAAAAATTAAGATTTTCATTTTTTAATAATAAAGCGTTGGTCCCACACAGTTTTATATGGTTAGAAATAGAACTTTTGTCATAACAAATTTCAAATAGATATTGCTAAGTGAATAAAGGGCCGCTCTCTGAAATATCGAATGGCAATGAACATATATTTGCAAACAAGCAGCCAGCGGTTATTATTTCCTAAAATCTACATTTTTTTAATGTTGTGACATTATGAAGTTTTAAAAATGGATTGTTAGTTTCAAATTCTGTGCATCTGTGTAGATACTTTTTGGTGTAAGACTTCGTAGAAAATAATAAGCTTAAAAGGAAAATACTACAAGAAATTGTATCTTCAACGCTTATAATGCCCGCATAATCAAAAATAGGTAAATTAAGTTTTGTAAAGATTATCTAGAGAAAAAATGCTCATATACGAAACAAGAAGTTTTTTCATCACAGATATAAAATATTATATAGTTATTTTAACTATGCTATATTTTATGGATTCCTAAAATCAGACGTTGCATCTTTGATCTCTAAACTAAACAACTCGAAATCTATTTAAAAAAATTAAAGATGATTTAAATGCCTTTCTAACTGGAAACATGTTAAAAGCAACTAACATAAATAACATTTTTAATAAACCAAGATGAATATGATGAAATGTAAACTAATTATTCTAAGAAAATTATTCATTTGCCAGCTCATTACAGTACCACATGTGAAAGTGAATTGTATTCACTTGACTATTTCAGTTCAATAATCTAGGCAAGGTTGAGCACAATTCAATGTCAGATCTATCAAAATATCATCAGATATGAGAGAACAACGCATACCAATTGTAAACCAGGTGGTCGAGGCGGCTCACTTTGAACAGTGAAATATACAGGGTGTTAAAAAAGAGTGAAAATATTTCAGGAGGTAATAGTATGAACCAAAATAAGCAGAAAAGTCTTAATAAACATGGGTCCGCAAAGTAACGGTTGCGGAGATATGGACCACTATTTGTTTTTTATTTTATTAGGAATAAACCGACAAAGGAAGCTTTTAACAGACAAAAAACAAAGTTACAGAAGATGTTCAAAGTGCCCTACGTTTCCAAGCAGGCACGACATCTTCGTCTCAACGATACTCGAACTCTTTCACCAAAATATTCTATTATCGACCTTTACAATAGTCTCCCTCTAACTCTACACAACGATTCCAACGTTGCTCCCACGATTGCAAGCACCCTTGGTAATCCCCCGCAGTTAACCCGTTTAGCACCACGGTTAAGCTTCTTTGATCTCCTGTACGCCTCCGTAGTTCCCTTGAGGTGCGACTTCATCTTAGGAAATACAAAAAAACTAGTATTGTCTACTTCTATCCTGCAATTGGAGTATTTTCTCTATTTAGGTAGTCGTACCGTAAATAAATAAATGCTGAACATAATTGTAACTGTTATAATGATGAGAAAATTAGCATTGATATTATCAATCTTGTTATTAATGTGTTAAATATTTTAATGAAATATCCATTAATATTATACTTAGTCATCCATTAGATTTATCGCTTGAAAGGGATTTCAATTCGACCTATTGGCAAGACGTCTGAGAAGAATAAATGTAAATCTGTTTTATATTAGTTAATACCATTAAATAAAACATCTAAATATTTGCCAGCACATTAATACTTTTTATGGTTTCACAAATGACCATTTTTAATTTGATATAATGGATGTATGTGTGAATAATTTACCGCAAACCGACGCACTCCTTAGATATACTACTTACAGTGAAATGCTCCTGTAATTTCTTAACTTTTGTTATCTGTTGGGGATATTACCTGAAAATAAAAAAATACTTTTAAATACAAAACATATTCTCCAAGGTATGGAAATATACAGGGTGTCCGGAATGAGTGCCAATATTCAAAACTGTGTTAAAAATTGTAAACTAAGGTACAATTAAGACTAAGCAAAAACTCTCTTAACGTCTACTATTATTTTTTTAAAAGTATTTTACTGTGACATTCGTCTAATTAAATTAACATATACATTTTTTTTTATCTTTACGATCGTTTACCCCTTCTTCAGAAAACATCAAAGTTAATTTATTACTATGTACTATCGTTTGCAATATTAATGACACTCACTAAAATGAATTTTGCGATTTATTTTGAACTTCTGACGTATTCATATTGAAATCTGCTTTAAATTTTTAACATTAGTTATTAGTTGTTTCACTTACCAAGAGATATTTAATGAAATTTCTATTCAGAACTTCCAGATGTTCAAAAACTGTTTTAAGAAAGTGCCATTATTATTGCAAACGATTGTACATACGTAGTTTATTTGTAATTTATTCTTTGTATGAGAGTATTAATCAAGTAAACAAGAGAAGCTCTTCAAAAAATCTAATATACTTAACGTGCAATAAGATTGCAATCCATTGCCTGTCCTGTAGCTGCTATCCTCAAACTTCACATTAGTTGTCAACCGTACAAGCAAGTGTTTGCTTGATGTTTGTAAGTGTAAATAAAAATAACTTTGACGACCGTATTCCGCAAGTAATATCAGTCATTTTATTATTAACTAATTGAAACTATTGGCAGAAAAGCGCTAAGAAAACCATTCACGGTAAGTATCTTCAGGGGTATTTGTCATTATTATGTAGAAACATTTGACATGATAGGTGTGTATTTTATTTAACTGTACGCAAAGTATGTTTTGTTGTTAGTGGGTAAGTAATCCTGACTGATATATAAAAATGTAGTTTAGACGGAAAAACGAATGCAAAATACTGCAACTAACCGGAATAACTGTTACCTATTATTTTAACTATTATTAATAAAAATGTTCATCTACTAAAATAAATAATAAATAATACTATTTTGTTTTTGTTATGTCTAACTCACGCACAAGTTTTTACTTATGTAATTATAGATAATAATAAGAAACAAGTTCTCTTGCGACTCAAATTATTATTACGTTGTTTTCACAACGCTATTATTTCTTAAATATCCATCGCATCGCATTTAAAACAGGTAGTACATACTTTGAATGTTACTGAATGCAAAGAATGTTACTATATTACCTAGCACCTACTATTACATAAATACAGAAATAAATAAATACAAATAGTCTCTACGTAATTATAATTAGGTACAATTTATTTTACAAATTTTGTCCATGGATAAATATAAGAAAATTTTGCTGATCGATTGCTTATCTATGGACTTCTTTTGTTTCGAGGAAGTAATCTCAATTTCCACATGAATGCTTTTAATGTCGGAGGCAACAGGAAGATGTAACTCAAAATCTTGACTCCGCAATATTTATGACAATCATAAATATTTGATGTTAAATACAACATAAGTTTTGCAAGAAAGGAACTTGCAATAAACTAAAGTATTTCAAGATTGCAGTCACGTAAATACTAATTGGAAATTACATTTAATGCATTCAGGCTTACGGTGAGCGCTCGATCCAAAGGGATATAGTTTTCGCTCAGTAACTCCTCAACGAAAAATGATAAAAATATGCAGTTTTTTTAATAGACTACAAATACTATTTTACGTCGGCGCTGTGTTTTGAAATTGTGTAAAATAAATTTTTTTAAAATGAAATTTGCATATTTTCAAAATTTAAAAACAAAGCGCCGACGTAAAATAATATTTGAAGTCTATTAAAAAAACCGCATATTTTTATCATTATCCGTTAAGGAGTTACTGAGCGAAAACTATGGGTTTGTTCCAACACAGCAAGAATCGATTCCGAACCGTTCAGAATTAGTCAGTCAGTTTAGTTGTTAATGTACTCTCGGCGAATGCGACGTAAGACGGTGTTGGTCAAACATTTCTCAGGGTACTGAACAGTTCTCAACGGTTGTTGGAACAGATGTTATATATCGTTTGATAGAGCGCTCACCGTAAGCCTTCATGGGTATTTTCCAATTCAATATATGGATTGCAAATTATATTTCTAAAAAAACTTTTTTTGTTCCAAGACTATAAATTTACTCAATTTTATTACGGTATATCCCTTACTTATGGAGATAACATCATTAGAGCCAGTATGGTAGGAAAACATTTTTTTCTGCGACAATAAAGATTTAAAGTAGCAATATTTAGTAAATAATAATTTGGATTAAGTATTACTCTGCTTTCTTCTGTAGTTTGCACCTCACAAAAACTACTGATATGCAGCCTCTTGCTATACAGGGTGTAACTAAATAAGTGTAAAACCTTTAAGGGGTGATAGCTCATCAAAAAAAAAGATAGGATCTTTCATATAAAGAAACTTCATTGGAGCATACCTTGTTAAGATACAGCCCCTTAAAGGGGTACATAAAATTTGTGTAACAATTTTTTCACAAGCACTAAACAAGTTGCAATATTGAAATTAACCTGACATTTTCTACTACCAAAAGACACTTAGCCAGTAATTTATTTGGTTTACCCCATGGTTGTAAGGGGTGGAAAACGCAACCCCTAAAATGTATTTCCAACGTAACTTTTTGTCTTATTATTTGTTTACCATTTAAAAATTTATTTCCGATAGTTTGTTTCATTCTAAAAAAAATGTCTCTTGAATTTTTTGCCCAAAATAAACCAGTTAGCAGCAAAAATTATTTTACGAACAAGATACATATCGCCGTAAAACGAAAATACGAAACTAATTTATCTAGTAGGCCGCTATTAGCGATACTGACAATTAAATTGGAATCAAGCTGTCAGTTTGTAAATTTTGAAATTGTAGTAATACTAATTGTGTATTATTGTTCTGTTCTTAATTTGTTACTTTAATAATTCACTTGTTATTAAAATGGCATACACAAATTAGAAAATGGCTGATATGCATTACGTTTACGGTCTGTCGCAGGGAATGGGTGCAAAAGCTTCGCCGCGACTGAGACTAAGTTTTTGCGGAGTCACCACTAAAGATGCCGACAGTGAGGAGCGGTGAAACGTTTGAAAGCATGGGATGCGACCAGTTACAGCGGCGGCTACGGAACGCCTCGGAGGACCGCCATTATCCGAGGAACGGTTTCAACCGACGTCGTAATACCAACAATAGGAACCGAAATCAATATATGGACAGGCCCAGAGACACCGATAGCGGGTCTGTCCCCACAGAGCCTAGCCCGAGAACAACCAGGGCAGGTAAAAGAATCCCGGCTAATGCTAGGGATGTGCATTTTAACTCTGTTTCTGGCAGCGACCAGTTACCGAGGTCACGGCATAACAACCCGGAAAATCACTATGTATCAAATTACAGCACTGACCGTGAAAGCCTAAAAACCACTATTGTTCCCTTTTCTTCATAAGTATGTGAAAATAAATGTAAAAATGTGGGATTAGAATAGTGATATAATGTGTGTTATTTTAAAAGTTATTATATTATTTGAGGAGAGTTTAAATAGTAAAAGTGGATAAACAAAACATCAGTAATTTCATTTTTGACATTACTTTTGTTCTGTGTTTTATTTTTCGAGATTTCAGTACCTAAAAACCACAACATATTTGATCAGAGAAATATGGCGATCTTAAACGGCAAAAACGGAGATTGAAAGGATGGTGGCAGACACGGTTGCATTCTAGGACAATGGTGTACAGTTGCAGCTTACTGGCTGATTTAAAGTTGTAACATATCAGCTTTACAACAAAATTACAAGGATGTCCCAACTGATTTTGAGTTTCTGATTAATTTGATTGGACCACAAGTATCAAAAAAGGATACATATATGAGAAAGTAATGCAATACGTTTTGTTCTATGCCTATTTTACTGAAATTTTCTCATTTATTTTTTAAATAAAATAATACAGACTTTTGGACTGATCATTATTATCTAGTTTTATACCCCGCCCATTATTCACAATTTGGAAATCCTTATATTACCTATATACAGGGTGATTCAGTCATAATGTCATTTATTTTAACCAAGTATTCCGAAAGCCTACTAGATAAAATCGAAAAAAAAATTTTTACTCGACATTTAAAAAGACAAACAAATCACCCTATAACAATCGGTAAGACGACACTCTGGTATGCTACAAATTTTCTGATGACGCGTACGAGTATTGAAGCTATAGTGTCCAACAGCGTTGGCACTCATGACCACATGTTCAATCTAAAATGTTGTATTTTGTATATTCTTTGAGGTACCTCAAAATTGTTGCATTTTAAGGTATTTTAAGCTCTGACATAAAATTAATTTATTATGCCCTCGTAATACTGATGGATGAAGAAGGAGAGCCGCGTGTAACTGGAACAGATGCACGCTCGCCTGCACAGGAAAACGTTCAAAGGTACCGAATTAAAATCAATATATAACGTTAGAAAGCGATTTGTCCAGCAAATTTTTAAGTATTGAAATCTGTCAAAATACGTATTTTCTTAAATTCAACTATAGATGTTCGACAAACCAAGAGTTCTATTTGAACATCTATTTATTTAATAATTTATCTAGAACATTAGTGGAAATCAGTAGAAATAACTAAAAAATTGTCTGTAGATCAAACAAAGCTAGAATGTTATACAACTTTTATAAGACGCCAAAGAGTGACCTCAAAAAAACCCATTTTTTCGTCCGTTTTTGCGTAGTGTGTAGCAAGAACGGGGAAGGTCGTCCGTGGGCTTAAATTGATCGTCATGAAAAATCTAGGTGAGCATAATTCGGTTTTCCAACCCCTTACTTAAGGGGTGGAAACCACCCCTAAAACAAGAAACGTGAGAAAATGGTCGATCAATTCTTGGTAAAAATTGGCGGGAACTTGAATGGCAAGGAAGAGATCAGGGATGTTCTTCTAAAAATGCAAAAAGGTGAAAAACACCACCCGCGTGGGAGTAAAACCACCCCTATTGCCGAAAACCGGCGGCAAATGATGTTCTCTTCATGAATTGCCTTTTTTGTGCCACTCTTTCCTTATAACTCCAAATGATATAAAATGCATGCCCCCATAATTCATTCTTCTGTCGGATTCTGATCAGTTACCCCTACAGAAGGGGTGGAAACCACCCCTAAAACAAGAAAACAGAAAAAATGGTCACCAAAATCTGGGTAAAAATTAGCGGAATTCCACATGACAAGGGTAACATCAAGAATGCCCTCCTAAAAATGCTCAAGGTGAAAAACACCCCCCGCGTGGGGGTAAAACCACCCCTATTGCCGATAGCAGACGGGCAATGATATCCACTTCATGAAGTACTTTGTTTCCCCCACTACCCGACAAATTATACGAAAGACGGGCCTAATAATTCGATCTTTTGCGAAATTCTCACCAGTTTTCCCCGACTTCAAGGGTGGCAAATATTGGAAAAATCGAATTATGCTCACCTAGATTTTTCATGACGATCAATTAAGCCCACGGTGACCTCTGCACAACGTTCCCCGTTCTTGCTACACACTGCGCAAAAACGGGAGGATTTTAATGTCAATTTTTTCAGGTGATATCTAATGTAGCATAGAACATTTTTTGGCTTCTCAACATCAACCATTTAGCAAAGATTGTTACTTTCAAGAACAAATAAAGAAAGGCTTAGTTTTAATCAAAAGACATCTTCCGTATAAGCTAATGTCCATGTGGTGAGAAAAATAAAGCATCATATTCTATATGAAACGTTTCCGAGAAACGTAATCTACTGAGGTTTATTGTCACTAACTTCGTCGTTTTGAGACCGTAATAATTCAAGAGAAAATACCGGAATTACATTATCGTATGATTTTGCAGATTAATAACACTCGTCCTTACATTACTAACATAACAAAAGCATCTATTCAGGATCTCGATTGGTACGTTATTCGATATTCATCTTGTTCTCCTGATCTTACTCCATTAGATATCTGTCGCTCTCTATCGAGCAACATTCGCGGAATCTCCTTTAGTAACGCCGTCGCGCTTGAAATTGGCTTGTGGATTCTGTAAAATATGCAGATTGATAGGCAATTATGAAACATGGAGAAGAATTTTATTATATATGTTATTACCTAGTTGATGTATTTCATTGACGAAAAAGAGATATACGATAAATTCAATAAAAACGCACAGAAATTATTTAAGATTGTAGTAATGATAACTGTTTCTGTAAACCTCTCATTCTAAAAATAGTATCTAACAGTGCTCAGTAGAAACCTTTAATATTAGACTTTAAAATCAGGAATAGATACCTCCTTTGGCCAATTTATAAAGGAGGAAGCTTTGGCAGTAATGTATTAGATGGCGTTTGTATTACAGCCGGTTGCAATAATATTAGTATTAATATTATTCAACGTTTACCATAAATCAGTAAGCAAATCGACCAAGTGTAAAAACATATGTAAATATTATTTATTAATTCACAGTATCCACGTAGGTGTGTATAAGCAAGCAAGCATATTATGTCTTTAGTAATTTATTAGGGAAATAAAGCCGATTCAAATCACATTTTTAAATAATAGAAAGTTGTAGATACTTCCATAATTTTTATGCGTCACACAATACAGGGTGTCCGGAATATGAGTGTTTTTATTTTGCTGTATGATAAATTGCACCAAACAAAACATATTTTACCTACAACATTTTTTTCTCTGACCAACGGTAACATAATTACTGCAGTAAACACATCTTGAATATGTGACAACGTCAGGATTGTCAGGTGTTTTTACATACTAATTACAAATACACCTAAACATACTTACTATGAATGGTTTTTCGAAAAGCTCCTTTCACAACACAATAAAATGTGAAATAGTTACATGTGAATGGTTACAAGTGTTCAAAATGTTGCGAAAATCGTTTACCGTACTCTCTCATTTCACAGCCAGAGAGTCATGCAGCTGGTCATGGTTACTATAAATTGTTACATTATTACAATATTGTCCCACATTATAGTACGTTACTGTTTTAAGAATTTTCTACGGAATTCTACTGTTTACTTCATTAATACTGATACAGAACTTTTTCTTCATAATCATAAGTTTTTGTTGTTTTGGGCGAGATATACAACGCTTTTAGTATCGGCACTTACATTCCGAACACTCTGTACAGTCAATATATAGCATCCAAATTACATTAGTTCATATTGTAATTGGCATAACGCAACACTGACATCAGAAACATCAAAATGCGTATATTGCTAATTTTCTAAGGATGAAATCTCTATCTTTCAGATTTGGATTACAAGTTATTTTGATTGTAGGGTGTCTTCTAGATGTATGTTGCAACTTCAGGAAATTATTCTCTAAATTATATTAGGTCAAAAGTCTTAATTAATAAATTAACCTACATAATATAACATAAGCCACTAGTTTTCATATACAAAGTATTGACGTTTTTTTTAAAGATAAAAACCAAGACATGTAAGAATGTCACAATATATTGTAAAACCCGGTGACTGCCGTCTGATGGACACAAATCTGTTTATTTTGTTATAAAAATGATACTGTAGCACGGCATCACAATCTGATAATATTCGTATTTGAAAAATATAAACCCTCAAATTCCCAAATGCTTCGCAATGCAATAGGCTGTTATTGATTACATTCATTTATTTTAATCGCTTTCAAAGCAGGACGGTTTCATTCTGTACAAAAAAGTAATGTTCGCTGAGAAGAAATCTTATAAAATTTGAAAAAACTTGTCTTGTTGTTTCTTTAAAGTTTTCTTATTCGATCTTGCAAAATCATGTCTTGTCTTGCGAGAGTCTCACTATTTTGCAGGACTTGCATAATTAACAAAATAAATAACAAATGAGAAATATGGAACTTATTACTAATTTGGTAATAGTGGTGGTTACTCTCGGTCGGTTACGGTTCCGTTCAGAATTCACACGTAACTATTGATATGAACTATCGTCAGCAGTGGCCGATTGGTAGACGTTATATAATAATAAGTTATAAATAATGGACTAAACAAGCGAAACAGAATCGTAGCTCTTTCAGTCAAGTGGCAGTGAATTTATAATTAGTTCAGTTCGGCAGAACTGGACCTAGGTTTAATCAACTTTGATATAGTATATGATGAAGTATATACCTAGCATAGAAATGCAATATTTATTTTTTCAGCTAATGTTCCCTAAAATATTACCCCTCCTTATATGTATTTGCAAGACTTCTTGCTATAACGATATTTCTTGTTTTGTCTCGCAATATTTTTTTTAAATCTTGTTTTGTCAGCTAATGTTCCCTCAAATATTACCCTTCTTATATTTGCAAGACTTCTTGTAGTAGCAGTATTTCTTGTCTTGTCCCGCAATACTTTTTTAAAATCTTGTATTGTCTTGCAATGCATATTAGTGAGTGGTCGCGCGGTTTAAGGCGTCAGTACTTTAATCGATGTGGTTAGACCGGTGTGAGATCGACCCCCGCAGCCGGTAGACCGTATATCAGATATATGCTGCGGGTATGATAGGGTGAAAAGATATTAGCTTGGGTCAATGTTTGATTGATACCAGTCGACATTTGACTACCCCCCTAATGAATGAGGTTTTCCAGGTTTCCCTCATTCCTGCACTGAATGGTGGTTAGGGCTTAGCAACGTAAGTCGTTCCTGGGCGCAAATGCGGCCTGCTTAATAATACGCCGCCCCCTCTCCCACACAAATCTTCGATTTATGGGTTAATCCTCGTGATTAGAATGAGGGGTAGAGATATTTATTAATGTGAGCTGTCAAATCTTGTCATCGTTTTGTCTTGTCTAAGATAAGATTGCCAACAACATAAAAAAGTATACGTAACTTTATTTCAAGCTTAATTTTCTAGAAAAAATACTATTGGTAAATGCGATGAAAAAAATTCTTAAACAAAATGTAGGGCTCAATTGGCACGTGTAGGAAATTTACAAGCCTATTTTCCGGTAATTTATAACGCTGAAAATTAAATAAATATTTACTGCAACGTTACAATTATTAATTTGCAAAACAAAGTCGCAAATCCAGCGCCATATTTCACACATAGTTCAAGTTGGCAGGAATAAAATTGTTTTTGTTTTTCTTTAGCCGGAATATTTTATATATTATTTTGTTTATTTACTTTTATGATGTTACTAATATATAGCATAATTATTTTCGTTAAAACGTATATACTGATTCATTCTAAAACTATAATATACATATTATACTACAAATCTCTCCTTTGAAGCATTGAATTTTAAGATCTCGTGCTGCATGAGAAATCACATCTAGTGACACAATATTAACATACTAACACATTAACACATGTTTTATTAAAAACTTATATGTTGTGTTTGTCTATGAAGTTTTACTTAAAATGTTGCAGTTTTGCACGTTTGATGCAGTTGGTAAATAACTTAATACATGCGCTGTTGCCGATAACAGTGGTTGTAACATAAAATTTCAGAAAAAATATACTAGCAATTTTAACCATAATATGATTATTAAAAAAGAACTATTTATACGAAATATTTTAAAGAAGAAATATTACTTTTAAATTTTGTGACACTACACACGGATCCATTGAGAATACCATAAGAAAAGTATTATTAAATGTTTAAGGAAGTGACCTCTTCATTTTTGATTTGAAATTCTTAAGTTTACGTACTATTTTTTAAATTAATACATATAAAAAGTGAATCAGTCATAATGTCTTTAATTTTAAGATGGGGAAAAATGCGTACAATACGAATACGCGATTTAAAAAATAAATTAAATGCATATTTAGGCAGAAAAAAATATTTTCAAAACATTATTTAAACCCCCTTTTCAGACTGTCATTGGCCGTTGGCGGCAGTTCAACTCGGTGCCGGCCTGACGCGACATTGCCAAATTTAAATGTTATATAGTAGCTACTTACTGCAATATGTAATTGATGCTATAAGTTATTTTCTAAAAGTATGCAATTGGCATCAATTGACATATTAAGTTTCAACACAAAAAATATTGAAATTGGAAAACTCCAACGGATCAAAATAAACCATTCACATTTCATTCCATAAATAGTGAAATAACATCCAATATAGACTAGGTTCAATTATTAAGAGAGGCTAAAACATTTTCTGTATTTACATACAGACAATCCGAGACATACCGTGATAAACAATCAGGCACTCCCGAGTCTTGACCTACCGTATTTAGGTGAGTAACCTTGTTTTTAATGCCTATTCAATAACAAGCGCTGCAGAGCTGCAGGACCGCTAAATAATAAGAGAAACAAACAATAATTAAACTTGCATTTTTATAAACACCCGGTGTAATCATTACAATTCTATAATAAATGCCCAAACGCAGTAATCAGCGCCGACATCGGATAGAGTGTAATCGGCACACTCGGCACAGCAAAAAGTTGGTAGTTCAAATTCCCGTTTCATACGTTACTAACGGAATAAGTCGTACATCGTTCGGGTCCGTTTTCCTGTGCAGGCGAGTCCGCTATCGACTGCATCTGGAACAGATGCACGCGACCCGACTTTTCTCTCTTCCTCATCCATCAGTCATTATTTTCGCATGGTAGGGACTGGTGAATTTCGGGTGTAGTTTATAATTATTAATTAAATGTGCTATATGCCTAAATAAAAATGCAATGCAAGTTAGGTAAAGTAATGAAAGGCCGCGGTTCTGGTCTGCTGAACAGAACCATGAGAAAATGTATAAAAGACATTTTAATAGATATGTACGTCTGTGTTTTTCCATTACTAATAATCAGAAGGTACCCCTGATCACGAGTAATCGATTTGATTGTGATTCATATTCATAATCAAATGCGATTTGCATTATTTGGGAATATCAACGTACAAGCTCAACTTGATTCTGCTTACAAAAACATTACAAAAAGATGACAAAAAATAAGTATGTGTTTAATGTCATATCCAAAATGATTTACTGTAAAAATTTTTCGGAGCTTTTCAACTTTCATAAAGAGGGCAAGATGAATGAATTACAACTTGACAAAACGCTTAATGAATACATTAAAAATGCAACAATTTTTAAAGGTACCTCAAAAAATATACAAAATGCATATAGTTAGATTGCAAACAAGAAGTTTGTCATTAGAAAAAAAAATCTATCACATCAGTACCGAACATGCTGTTATTTATGTATGTGGTCCTGAGTGGCAACGCTGCTGTACTTCTATATAGCTTCAATACTCGTACCCGTCATCAGAAAATTTGTAGCGTACCAGGAGCATCGTGTTACCAAATGTGTTAGAAAGGCTGTGTAATTTTTTTTTCCTATTTTCTGTCTTTATTAGGTTTTCTGAATACGTGACGTGGTTAAAATTAATGACATTTTGACTGAATCACCCTGTATAAATAATGAATAAAAAAGCATAAAATCCAATTTAGCTAATTTACATATTGACATTTTTGAAAAGTGTAGAGGATTTATTTAAAGGCAACAATCTATACCTATTATCTGTTTGAGGCGCCTGGGTGAGTGGTTCGTTCATTAGTTCAGAACGTATAAGGACGTCGATATATCTATCGCAACACTTGTTTATTAACAAATTCTATGAAATTATAATAGCTTAATAAATTTAAAATTATAATTACCTATTACAAAAGACTAACAATCAACACGACAATGAACATATGGGTATTCGATGAGTTTTTCTTAAATCATTTTGAGTAAACAATACAGTGAAGACAACATATTTTTTTGTTCATCATTGATATGATCTTAATCAGAGTGAATCAATTTGCAATGTTAATTTAGTCAACCTACATCTGTAACATGATACTTGTTCGAGATTAAATTTTTTATTTCGTTTCTTTGGAGAAACGTAGATTTCAAGCTTGTTTTATTTTTGCACAAACTCACACGGCAAAATTGACAGTCCTGTGTTACTAGCTTATTTAAACATTCTTGTTCTTAGAATAAATTATTGATATAAGAATACTTTTTTGCGCAAAAAGAGCTCATACATATTCTATTAAAATATGATGTGCTTTTGAGATGTGCGATATTTTTTGCTGTAGGATTTCTAAACTGAAAGGTGTATGATTTAGCAATTCGTAACGTAATGCTGTGCATAGCTATTATTTTACAGTTATGTATATAATTTTTTTTATAATTTATAAAATTGTTCTAGATTAGCATTTTGCTTTTGTTTCTTGTGATTGCATAAGATATATTTTTCATCCACGTAATTATTACTAAATATTTGTACAATTGCTCTATTACTTTTTTCATATATTTTCAGGTATTAACAATATTGTGTGAAACTAGCTACTCAGTGTACAAAAGCCCCAACTTTCGTTGATATATCTACCCATATATTCCTTATTATTAGCTTTTGTAACATTTTTTACTATTTAAGAAAGGTATTTTAAGCTAATATATATCAAATCTCCTACAACTCATATCAATGAAGTCATATGTCAACCATCTATATATGTTTGGTATCAGAGAACATCCATTTTTATTCAAATAAATTGTAGTTCGCAGCATGGAATAATTATTACTCCATAATGTAGAGGGTACACATTTTAAAGATAACTGGGACAAGTACGCTAGAATAACTTTCTCCAAAATGTTACATACCTTTTTTTTTCAGGACACCAAATATCAAATTTTGCATAAGTTTTTTTGTACAATTTGTTCGATTTCTGAGGAATCATTGTACATAAGGCAGCTTTCGCCTCATTTTCTATTTCAGAATTTTCAGTATCACTAGAATCTGCATCACATTCACTGAAGTTTTATGAGGAATTAATACCGAGTTTAATTATTGGGGTTTAATGTTCACAAACGTTCACTCATTTCAGAATTTTTTAAATTGTTTGTTTAGTTTGTAAACATCATACCATAGTAGCTGCTTCATAGCAACAACTTATAGGCAACTTAGTTAAAGTTCTTTAAATAAATTAGTCTAACGATCATATTAGCAAATGCAATCGAAGATTATGTCCAAACTAATTTCAATATTTATTTGACCATTTTACCTTGTTCAATACATGTTGCGAAATAGGTATTTTAGACCCTTAACAAGTTCACGTTGCGTGTCTAAAACACCATTATTTCGCAACTTAGATAGATAGATAGATAGAATATAGTGGTTTTTAGGTTTTCACGGCCAGTGCTGTAATTTGATACATGGTGATTTTTCGGGTTGTTATGTCGTGACCTCGGTAACTGGTAGCTGCCAGAAACAGAGTTAAAATGCACATCCCTAGCATTAGCCGGGATTATTTTACCTGCCCTGGTTGTTCTCGGACTAGGCTTTGTGGGGACAGATCCGCTATCGGTGTCTCTGGGCCTGTCCATATATTGATTTCGGTTTCTATTGTTGGTATTACGACTGCTACGGTCGGAACAGCGAAGCTTTTGCAGAGTCACCACTGAAGATGCCGACAGTGAAGAGCGGCGAAACGTTTGGAAGCATGGGATGCGACCAGTTACAGCGGCGGCTACGGAACAGTATCAGTCGTAATTGCCATCCACCAAAACATTGTGTACATTAATAAACCACGTAATTTAGAAGAACTTCAAAATCGCATTCGGGACGAAATACGCAGAGTTACCCCAGAAATCATTCATAATGTGCAAGAAGAATTTCTTCACAGACTTGCGCATTGTCAAGAAGTTGGTGGATGGCAATTCGAACATTTAATTTAAGTATAAAATTTAATCAATTGTATTTTATTTTACATACCTCAGAATTGTTACTTTTTTTATGGATAAAATTTACGTTTTCTAACATTCAATCGTCATTTACTCGAAAACTTTCCTATGTAAGAGGGCAAAATTTTAGTACTGTCTGATAGAGAATTAAACAATCTTTCAGAATCAAGGAAAAAATATGGTGTTGCCATTTAAAAAAAATCGATGACGTCATTACTCGAAAACAAATGACATTTGAAAATCGCATTTTACGCTAAAATATGTATTTTTTAAATTAAAAATCGACCTGTTCGAGGATTTTTCCCAAAAAATAATTGTTTCGTTTTTATTGAATTTATTCCATCCTTTTGCCGCATACTGTATAGGTACGTTAAATTAAATATTAAATATCAAATAACGCACGACAGACAAATGAATGACAAATTAAAACAGACAGAAAAGACTACCAAAGAGGTGGCAGAAAGAGACTAGCTTCTTACTATAAGACGGAGAAGAAAAATACGCTTACATAATATTGAGTGTAAAGTTAATTCTTATTATGGTGGTTTTTACTTTGTATTCATCACGTGATCAAGGGACTATGTTCTTAAACTATTGAAAATACACTGTGTTGCGTAGGGAATGTTCCAAATAAATTGAACAATCATTCAGTTAAAAGTACAACTCAGATAATGAAGGGGTTATTCTGGTTATTCATTTTAAAATTAGCAATTCTAATTCCAAGGCTGATTTTATTATTCAAGTTTTAATAATAGCATCAGGGCAGAAACGTTGTGGGACAGATAGGTGGGTGTTGTTAGACGAAGGCTTTAAATTAAAAGGTAAATTCGTTGCTAGCTATACAGGCGAAAATATTGAACAATTTATACAGTATTAGTGTAAATCTGGAGTTAAAAAGAACACGTTTTGCATGCATGTACTCATGGAAAGCTTGTCACAAATCTTGCGAAATCGTGCGAAATTCCGAAAAATCGTACAAAATCCTGCGAAATCATAAATAATCGCGCAAAATGATGCAAAATTCTCATTTTCTGTCAATCTGAGAATTTCAGCTAATGTCGTAAAGCGGTATCTTCCTCATCTTCGCCACTGGCATGGAATAATTTTTTTACCGTTTTTTTCTTGGGTGTGACTAGGATCAAAATCAGTTTTTTGACCAAGAATGTCACAATTCTGAGCAATCTTAGAAAAATTATTTTTTGTCGAGTTAGAACATCAGGATGTTTTTGATTTTTTTTTTATATATATCTCGGGTATACCGGATGTCTGTAAGGTTGGAAAAACATACTACCACTTACTCCGAGGGCCAAAATGTGTTGATCTAAATTAAATTACTTTAGTCTAAAATTTTATAGTTTGCGAAGAGGACGTGGTTAAAATTTGTGTACTTACTAGTAGATAACTCTGTATACACATATCAGTTTCTAAATAAAAAAACGAACCATGGTTTATTAATAATTGAATAACAAAATAGAAGAATATAATGCGCATATTGGGAATCAAAAACCTCCTGAAAATTGCAATTCCTAAGTTTACAAAAAAATTTTGGTGCCAGTTTTTCGAATTCTGTATTAGATTTACTTTGCATAATATAAAAAATGTATAATTTCCTAGTACATTTTCATTTATTTATTATTTTTTTATTTAATTTATGGCATTTGAAAACTAATCATTGGAGTAGGTATAGGTATATAGCTCTGCATAGTAAACATTGACACTGGGTAATTCACAGTGCATTAAAAATAATAAATAAAAAGTATAAATAATCTAAGACTTGTAGACACGTTCGTAATATCCCAGATATCGAAACATTTACGTCACAAAACAACAAATATAGTAATAAAAGTAATCGGGTGCTAACTCAAGATTTTCTAGGATTTCCAACAGGGGACTTACTACAAATTTATCCGTTAATTAACATTTAAAACCGATCTGGTAAACTTAGATAAAGTGATAAATTTAAAAGCATCGCCTTAAGTAAGGTGTTAAATGAAAGCTAAACCTACTAAATGCTTCAAATGACAAATAGTCAGGTGCAGAGAGCAACGTGTTAAACATTAATTAAACTACCTAACTAGATAAATACCATTAGTTGCAATCTGTCCGCCTTTAATTCCTTAGGCGAGCATTTCCATCCTGATCTACGCAAATTAAACGTGTGTACACTGTGAGAACTGACATTATTAATCATCGTATTTATTATGCGTTACGATCTAATTGTGTGTATAAACATCGTCAATAGATTAGGTTGCGTTAGATTCAAAGTGAGTGGGTCAAAAATTCAGCCCTTCACTATGACCATACGGTCTATTGTGATATCGTTTAATAGGTTTAGCCTCTTTATGAAGTTTTGGCTTTTTACCTAAGATTTTGTTCATATCCTTGTCGAAGAAACAAAACCTGGTTCCTTCTCCTGCAGAGCAGTGACGTAATAGGTTTGTTTTGGCTCCGACAGTAAACTCTTACAGAACAACTAAAAAATAACTGAGCATTCCTGCTAACTCCCGACTAACAATTTGGTATTTTATAGAAAACTACAAAAACATTTTCGGAACATCTTATAAAACGGCATAAGTTACAAAACTATTGCAAGGCCTGTTGGAAACAATTATAATTATATAATAGCAATAAATCAATTAAACAACAATTTTATAATGGCACTATTTTAGTATCTTTAATACTAATAATGCGACATTTTTATAGCATAAAATCCATCAACAAAAGTAAATATCAATAGATAGATATAAACTTACGAGCATCTCTGTTTACTCAACGTCTGCAATTAGAATGTTATGTAGTGTAATATGCACACACCAATATTATTTAACGCGTTTTACTGCACTTCGTGAAAGCAATTTTTATTGCGGAGAAAATTGTATTGTGATTTATATGATACATATCTAGTGAATTTTGCATGCGCCGCGTGTGAAGTGATTATTTTCAATATTGTCATAATAAAAAAAAAGTTTTTTGAAATTTCATGGTTTTTGACGTTGAAACTACCGCCAAAAGCATTAAAATCATAATCATAACTGTTGGTAGTTACATGCCACAATAATTTTCAGCATTGTGTAAAAATGGAAACAACGGACATTATTATGGCTCGTATAAAGAATTTATCATAAAATGGTCGTATCGTAATGGTAAATAATATATGAAGGCTGCTTCAGTGGCGTAGCTACCATACAGCCAAAGCCCGCGACCGCGGGGGGGGGGGGCGGAGGCCTGATATAAAGGAGGCTCAAAAAAATATCAAACAACTTCGACAGGCTCTTAAAGGTCAACTGGCATTTAACTCAGTAATAATTAACCCGCCTCTATTCAAATATTACTTTGCCACGTAGTCGTGCGTCGCCGTCGGCGCTCTATGTAATCGTTCATTTTTTGCCGTTTTTCCAAACTTCTGATCGAATGGAGGCAAATTTGTCTAGAAAATATCAAAAATTATCGAACTAATTACGAAAGTTTGAAAACTGGCATAATTAGTATTGCTAAAAGATGGAATATTAATCCATCATTTACAGAAAAAAGGCAGCATAAACCAAAAAAACAATATGATGAATATGATACAAATTTTCTATTTTATAATCAAGAGCATCATTTTAAAGTAAATATTTATTACAAAGTTTTTGACATCGTTATCAGTCAATTAAACAACCGTTTTGAAGGGATAGAGAAGACTGTTAATAAACTTAGTTTCTTAAGCCCACCCATTCTTGTGTCAATAACGGAAGAAGATTATTTTTATAAGATTATTTAAATCGGCTGAAGCTTTGCAGCAATCTTATCCTCGTAATGTTTCCTCGGCATATCCTATACAAAATGTTGCCTTATCTCAGCCACTGAAAGACAAAAAAGACTCCTTTAAAGATATTAGAGAGTTCCCACATTTTTTAATTATAGAAAATGATACCCTATATCATCAAATTTTGCAGAAGTTATATACCGCTGTAATATTATTTTTGACACTTCCTGTAACCGTTGCGTCATCAGAACGCTCATTTTCTAAATTAAAGATAATAACTATTTGAGAAATTGTTGCTCCCAAAATCGACTAAGTAATTTGGCATTGCTTAGTATAGAGGTCGAGGAAGTTGCAGCATGGACAAAACTGACATCAAAGTTTTTGCGAAAACTAAGTCCAGAAGGAAGTAATTTCTTAAATAATGCTGTTTTTTTTTACTTTCTTATAGTGTATAGTACAATATACGAGTTTTTTTTCTGTATTGTTATTTTGGCGGGTGGGCCCAAAATCTGAAGCTACGCCACTGGACTGCTTAATCAAGTATATCAAAAAAATTAAGCAAATTAACCACATTATGATTTTTACTAGTCCTGCCAATAGCTAAGTACATAATTAATATTATGTAAATTAATACATTCGATAAAATTCACAAAGGGAAACTAATCCTTGGTATAAGGTGTAATTAAAAGTGTCTATAGTATTAAAAAATTTCCATTCTACACATAATACCGGCCATAAAAATATAATACTGGTTATAAATATCAATGTTGTAAATTAAATGACAAATTTTGATCGATTATTTCCTATTTTCATGATGGCAAGTAATTAAGATTTAAGAAAACTGGAGAAACAATACTTTTAAACTTTTACAATGTAAACAATATATATATATATATATATATATATATATATATATATATATATATATATATATATATATATATATACAGGGTGTCCGGAAAAGACGTGTACAACGGAAGACCACAGACTCCTGGGTTCAAATTAAGCCGATTTAGCCCAATTTACTTATTTCCAAAATTGCTTCGTTTAGCCGCTAGAGAGCGCCAAAGTTTGAGAAAAATTTTTGTTTATTCCGAATATCTCGAAAACGACTTGATCGATTTTAACCATTTTTGGGCTACGCAGTTATAAGTCTAACTGACACTTTTTGACGTTATTTAGAATCTTTTGCAGTTATTAGAAATGTAAGAAAAATCATGTATCATGCAAATATAAGCACATATTTTTAACCTCCTGTACAATTACTCTCAGTTTTTTGTTAGTAGCTGACTTTATTTAGAAACTTTTTTATACTCACAGAATTTTGAATAGATGAGTAGTTTAGGCAGAAAAAATGTTTTCATATGTCAACAATATCAGCATTCGTTCTGCAACAAATAACGAAAATTCCAAAACTCTCATTTATATTTTATTTAATAAATACAAGATAATAAAATATAACAAAAAAGAGTTATGATCACTTTACAATAAATGCTCAAAGTGACCATCGTTTTCTCTTATGCAACAAGTAATCCGTTTTACGAAGTTGTAGTGCAGCCTCTCCATGATTCCTGCATTACCTCGTAAAATATTAACTGCGTCTTGGATTTGCCTAAACAATTCTTCTTCATTATTAACTACATAGGCATACACTTTGGTTTTTACTGCACCCCACAAAAAATAATCGCAAGCGGTTAAGTCTGGTCCTCGAGGTGGCCATTTTATAGGAGCATTGTTTCCTCTTCCGATCCACCTGTTAGGATACAGATTATGTAAATATTGACGAACGGGTATTGTAAAATGAGGGTGCACCATCGTGCATAAACCACATGTTACGACAAAGTAGTAATGGTAAATCGTCCAATAAATTAGGTAACTGCTGTAAAAAAATTAAATAGATGACCCCATTTAATCGATGTGGAAGTACATCCGGGCCAATTATAAAGTTGTTGATAATTGCCTCCCACACACTTACCCTGAATTCATGATGAAAATGTCTTATTTCTGTACAGTGTGGATTTTCATCAGCATACACGTATTTGTTATGGTTATTTATGATGCCTGACCTAGTGAAACATGCTTCATCTGTAAATAAAATGTTTTGCTGAAGTTGATATCATGGGCTCTTTGATCTTGTATAAAATTACAAAATGCTAAACGTTTTTCGGGGTCAATGGGTAGCAATTCATGTACCGATTGAATGTGGTACGGATGTAGTAATTGCTCCTTCAAAACATCATGAACTATGGTTTTGGTATCCCTATTTCATGTCCAATGCGTCTTGCACTAATTTTGGGTTCTCTTCTATCTTATCTAGGATTTGTTCCTCCACCTCTATAGTTTTCGTAGTACGTTGACGCCCTTGAGCCGCATTCATTTGGTGGAAGGAACCAAATTCGCGAAGTCGCCTTTCGATGTTGGCAAAAGTTTGATGATTTGGCACTCGTCGATGAGGGAATCTGTCCATGTAGACCCTAACACTTTTGCGGCCTTTACCTTGACAAAATCCATAAACCAAAAGCATATCTACTTGTTCGGAATATGTATACGTATCCATGATGAAATAATGAGAAATGAGAAAAATAAACAAACACAACAATAACGACAACAAATAAAGTAAGATCTAAAGTAACTAAGTAATTGAGCAAGAAGAATACACCGAGAGACTAATTTCAGTAGCTGATTAGATTTCACACACAACTGACACTTAAAATAACAGAGCCAACTTCTGGTACTTCATTGTTGCAGAACGAATGTTGATATTGTTGACATACGAAAAATATTTTTTCTGCCTAAACTACTCATCTATTCAAAATTCTGAAAGTATAAAAAAAGTTTCTAAATAAAGTCAGCTACTAACAAAAAAAAAACTGAGAGTAATTGTACAGGAGGTTAAAAAAATATGTGCTTATATTTGCATGATACATGATTTTTCTTACATTTCTAATAACTGCAAAAGATTCTAAATAACGTCAAAAAGTGTCAGTTAGACTTATAACTGCGTGGCCTAAAAATGGTTAAAATCGATCAAGTCGTTTTCGAGATATTCGGAATAAACAAAAATTTTTCGCAAACTTTGGCGCTCTCTAGCGGCTAAACGAAGCAATTTTGGAAATAAGTAAATTGGGCTAAATCGGCTTATTTTGAACCCAGGAGTCTGTGGTCTTCCGTTGTACACGTCTTTTCCGGACACCCTGTATATATATATATATATATATATATATATATATATATATATATATATATATATATATATTTTTATGTTACTACTTTATGAAAGCTAATTATCTTTTGAAACATTTTTTAAGAGAAAGAAAATGATGCTTGCTCCATAACATGTAAAGAGTAGATACTTTTACATTACTTAAAAGGTATTTTGCTAATTGAAATTAATTATAAAAAATGCTATACTTCACGTAACAAAACATATTTTACTGTACCTTATACACAGCAAATGTACTTCAATTATATTCACCACTGTCAAATAAATCTCTACTTTTACGTTTCGCTTACTTCTCTCAATGAATGCAGACGGCGCTGGTCCGTTTATATATAATTTTTGGGTTCTCGAAGTTTTCACAGTCCACGAGAACGCATCTGAAACCAAATCGAATACGACTTGGGACGTTCCAGATAATGCCAAAATAAAGGTATTCATCACATACTGAAATAATTAAATAACCTTTTAAACATTTAAGAAATATCATTAACTCATAGTATTAACACGATAAATAAGACCCTCGATAAGATCTCAACTATTTCTGAGTGATAATTATTTTTTAAATGACAATTCATATTTCATTTGACAGATTTTGATTGACGATTAAGAAATGTGTGACTTGCTAGCGATATTCCAACCAATATAATTATTTTACAATATTTTCAATTTAGGTATTAGACAGACATTAGTAGAATATCAAAACATTTTTATTTTTCATGTTTACTACCCTGTATCTTAAATATAAATCGATAAATCTTATGTAAAGCGATAAAATTCTCAGTGACGAATTAAAAACAGATGATTAACATCTACGTCTAATACCAAGAACTGGTACAAAAACAATTCGTTCATCAACTCACAACACCCACTAAAGGTTGATGGTGAATGTGAAACTTGATTATTTAAATTAAATAATAGATACATACATTGCCGCCAGCATGTTTTTAGCAGGAAGAGTATCTAGGTATATACGAATGATCATCTGATTCTATGTGTTATATAACATATTTATTCAATTATGCTACGTATGTATACAACGAGGTAAGAACAAGGTAAATACATATACAAGTATCATGAAAAATTAATTATATTGTTAGGAATTAACAATATTGTCCACTCTGTGGACTAAAGCCCCAACCAGCGTTGAATTACACCCACAATATTTACCCATTCTTTATTATTAGCTTTTGTAACTTCAAGGAGGCGACCTGAAGAAGCATTCCTAAAAATGCAGAAATAAGTCAGATCTCACCTATTGTGGTTGAATTTTCGGATTCCCACACTGTCAAGAGCGAACTTAGATATTTATAGTGTTTTCATTAAACCAGGTTAGTAAATTTGGATAGATTAATTTTCTTAGATAATTATTGAATATAGGTTTGTCTGTGGAATTGTTCATTAGCATACCTAGATGTTTGGTATCAGAAAGCATATATATGACTTCATTGATAGGAATTGTTTGCCAAGGCGGCTGCTTCCAATTGTTTAAGGTAAGTACTTAATGATACTTTACCATCAAACGTTGGTGGTTTAATCCTTGACTATGGGAGAAAACCATCTTAATGGATCTCTTCGCGAACAACTGGGATTTCAGATTTGAGACTATGTAAATTAGTCATATTTTCTTCTACGCTCTGGACCTCCTCTTGTACCTTACTCTTTAATTGATTAATTTCCTCTTCGATAGTTGTCTCAAATTCATTAAATTTAACCACAATTGCCTCTTTTAACTTATTCTTTCCTTATTATTATTATTATTATTATTATTATTATTATTATATTATATATCTAAACTCTTCACTTCCTCTTGACTGTTCATTATTTCTATCTTCAAGTCTTTCTTCATTTCATCCTGGCTGTTCTTACTTTGTTTCTTTAAGTCTTCAACAACAATGAAAATGAAAAATGTGAACCTGGCTTAAAAGATCCTTGGATTAGTTTGATATAATATGTAAAGTTATACAGTATTATGAAGAAGTAGCT
Organism: Monochamus saltuarius; assembly: GCA_025584915.1. Taxonomy (NCBI): domain Eukaryota; kingdom Metazoa; phylum Arthropoda; class Insecta; order Coleoptera; family Cerambycidae; genus Monochamus; species Monochamus saltuarius. The sequence continues at coordinate 24,614,217 of CM046727.1, read as the reverse complement.
TATACAAAGATCTAATTTACAATAATAATAGGTTATGTCACTTTAACCAGTTCTTAGCTTTCTAAGATGTTATTGAACCCACAAATTGCACTCATGCTCATTCTTTAATACAATCTTAAATGATTCTTCCAATAATCACTTAATAAAATAAACGAGCAGCACGTGACATTTTAAACCATGTGATGAAATAGATTAAATAATATGTAAGGAAAAAGTAACGCTATGTGATGTGCTAACGCATGTGACAAATTTAAATAACAAGTAAATGTGAATTAAATTAATAAATCGCGGTGTTGTTATTGAAATCGATATTATTGCGATTGTATTAAACATCTGGACAGTAGATTGTATGACACAATCGCTATATTTAATGCATTTCATGCAATAGCTAGTTCTACTTCTAAACCATTAAAACCATTTAAATGTGTAACATTTGCAACTATAGGTTTTTTCAAATGCCTTAGAAATCAATAATTTTTACCTGACTGGCAAAGAGTAGGCGAAATTGTAAGAGAAGTAGGTATTTATTCTTGAGTGAAAATATAGAAGTTAGTTAGATGTCACATTAATGTCAGATTAAAATGTTACAGAACAAAAAATATATATTAAAATATTTCAATGAAACTAAGTACAGGAGCGTTTTTGGACCCAAAAAAATAGCGGTCGCTAAAACATTTTAAACACTTTTCTTAACAGGATACGCCATTGGTACTTTACGTAAACTGCAAATTTTATGTTTTATACGTAGGTACTAACAAACTAAAAAAATATACCAAATTTGTCAGATATATTTCAAAAGGTTTCAAAGTTATTAAATTTATTTATTATTATTTTTACCCTATATCTCAGGAACCATGCCCTTGGCACTGTTATGCTGCTTATTTAACAAAATTACCATAAGTTTAACCTGAGGGGCAACCACTCATGGAAATCTTACAAATCTTGCGAAATCCGGAAAAATTCTGCGCAATCCCGAGAAATCATGCGAATTCACGCAAAATTCTGCGTCATCTGAAGGTAAATTTACCCGTAAAGACTGACAATACTGTCCATTTTGCGTCATTGTCGACGTTATTATACTTATTTGCGTTTCTATTTCGCGAATAACGCAGGCTCCAGCTCACATTATTATGTGCATGACATGTATCACGGTTGTTTGGAACTACTGGAAGGCTGTTTGTTTTCAAAATTGAATGTTTTTTTTTTCATTTTATTGACTTTACAACTCGACGTTGATTTCTGGTTTCTCTAAAAGTTTGTAAACAATAAAACCGGACACCCTGTATCTGGGAGACGGGGCAAGTCGAGGGTTAACTCAAGAGTTAACTTCGGCGCTTCGCACCTTGTCAAACAATTTAACTATTGTGCAAAACTACCACATACTCACCAAATACTCTGAGGGCCAAAATGTGTTGATCTAAATTAAGTTACTTTAATCCAAAATTTTATAGTTTCCGTGAAATATTGGTGTGTGTAGTGAAATGCTAATTTTATTTTGGTTTTTCATGAATAACTTCATATAAATTGTAGGCAATACATGAAACTTGGTACAGCGGAATTTCATTCATCATTTCATTGTCAAGAAGTTGAAATATGTCCGCGGATTTGATGTCAACTGTAGAAGACGCCAGCTATAGTATTTCAAAGCATTTAAATCTTAAATTTTAGACATCATGCCACTTGCGAATATTCAAAGGTACCGAAGTAAAATCAATATATGTATAAAGTCAGAAAGCGATCTATCTAGCAAATTTTTAGGTACTGAAGTCTTTCAAAATACGTATTTTTTTAAATTCAACTATAGATGTAAACATTGTTATAACATATACTTACATAGTTCTGCATATAAGATTGTTCAATTTTGTTATAACTATGTGAAAATAATTAAAATGTGGGGTTATAATAGCGAAATAATGTGTATCACACAAATGCATTTTAAAAGTTATTATATTATTTGAGGAGAGTCTAAATAGTAAAAGTGGATAAAACATCAGTAATCTTAATTTTTGATATTACTTTTGCTCTACGTGTTTTATTTTTCGAGATTCCAGTACCTAAAAAGGCACCACAAATTTGATCATTTTACGGCAAGAAATACAGCGACCTTAATTGAATAAAGTATGAAAGAAGACAATAGAGTTATTGGAAATCCCTTTAATACTGCCAAACAGTATTAGGAACGACTTTATTTAAATACTGCTTGCCTTATTCTTTTATTTATATCCCTCAATTATTGCCATTTTAATGGTGAATGAGAAAAGGAATAGAAGTCAATATTTTGAAAAAATTAAAATAAGTTTACTTATCTTTATTTCATTTTTCTTGAAACATGCGACATAACTTATTTTAAAAAACGAAAAACATTTTATTTTTAATTTAGGTCAGGGCGGGTATGACCGATTACGGCCGAACGACCCGATCTAGCAAATAAGGGACTGCTCAACATTACCTTAATCATGCATAAATATAGTCGAGCACTATCCTTATTATTGCTGCCTTAATAATACAGTACATATGCGCATGCTTAGATGTCAATATAAGGGAAACCTAATTACCTACTGCTTAACCTTATGACACGTCCAACAACTTTCTAATAGGTTGAAATAAAACCTTAAAATCTTATCCAACAAACGGTTAATCAAAACACCTTTTTCAGAAAAAAAAAGTCAAAAAATAAGCCTTACTGATTAAAGTCGATACACCAGAACACACAAAATTTATAACGATTTAAATGCATGTGACGTACTGCAGCTGGCGCCCTCTACAATTGACAGCAAATTCGAGGTCATGTTTCAATTTCTTGTGCCAGAAAACTCATCACTCTAAATATTTATTACAATTTATAAAAAAGTTATTGACAAAAAACTAAAAAAGTTCAACATCCTGTATCTCGGAAATTATAAAATTTCGGACTAAGGTAACTTGACTTAGACCATAATATTTTGGCACCCAAGTGGTTTTTTAAGAATTGTTATCAAATGTGAAATCTTGGCCCCAGTGGTGACCCCTCGGTTTAACCAATGGATGATTTTCTACGCGCAATTAGAAAACACCGTGTAAATAGAAGCAAATTCTTTTGAGATAACTGTATTTAAAATTTCCAACATGAACAACACCACATCTGGCTTCTGGATAAAAAGTTTGTACACACATTTTCCGTTGTTGCATAAGTGTAAAAAATAAACTCCTGGTCGCTATAAAAACATTAAGTGACGAACAAAAAATGTTTACTTAATAAACACCTAGCGCATAACAAACAATTGCTCATTAGAATCATGAACCGTGTACCAAAAAAAAGCAAAGCTGTTATTATTTCCGAGAGAAAGAATCCGTGAAGGTTACTATTCATTCATATAAATACCCAATAATTTTATGATTCTATTAATAAACCATGCTAAAAATAATTTGGTCAACATAACGTTCAAGGAAATGACCTTAATATTCTTTTAGAATTACAGGCGCATCCTTGATGTAAGACATGTTAATAATTCGTTCGTCATGTACTCGTATGATGTTCTAGTACCATATTGTGTCACAGTTTGAAATGCAAATAAAAATTCATTAAAATGAATACATATTTATAAATCTAGGTATTATATAGGTATTTTATTTTACGAATTTTACTACATATCTTATAAATAAGAATTTAAAAAGTAAAGAAAATAATTTTTTAATTTCAATTCCAGAAACATCGATTTATCAGCTTTGATTAAAATAATGCCGGTTACACCCTTATTTGTTCAACCGCAAGTGTGTGTTACCGGCCTAAGTATTGCTTACATCTGAAATGCAAATAGTTTCCATTAAAAAATATATATCTAGATTCCTTCATGCCTGAATATATAATAAAGACAACGAAACGTCGACGTTTATACAGGGTTAACTATGATTAAGTACAAAAGTTTTAACCATGTGCTCAGAGAGGTCTAATAAAAATAAATAATAACAAATTTATTTCGGATAATTCTAGCTCGATGTTTAAAAAATGGGGCAAAACCCTCTTTTCCTTCGTAAAATCGGCGCCTATGATAATCAATCATCGTCCGAGATGGCTAGATATGTCAGCAATGTGCAATGTGCGGTCGTTTTTGCAGTGATGTCAAGTGTAGAAACGACGAAAATAAATATTTTTAATAATTATAATAATGCATAAGTGCCTTATAGATAACAGTTAATCCGATTAGCTGCAGTATTTTGTATTCGTTCCTCATTATTTCGTTGCACACTGCCTAAACTACATTTCCACTCATTGCAGATTTGTCATAATTATACACTAACATATCCGACATAAAATACTTTATTTAATTACTATAAAACGTTTAAAATTAGTCACAAATTATTCTAAAATAACATAACCTAGAATACTGCATTGTTAGTTGCATAATCTCTAAACCTCAAAGAACATGCGAAGCTTAATTATATCTAAGGTTCTAAGGAACATTTTTACAGAACACTGTAAACATCTTGGGATGTTATACTTTAAAATATTACTAATTATTTTATGCAAACATCGTCGATTACTGTTAATATTGTTGCTATTATTAGTATTAACAGAATTTAATTCCCCAACAACACAAGAAGTTTAAAAATGTATCGGTGTGAAATGCACCTTGCCCTAGTGGCCTACAGATGGCGTCTGCATCAGATGTCAAAATATATTGCATACGGTTACTTAGTTAGAAATAATTTTTCGGTACTTGGTTTTCGCAAATTTAATTTTTGGTGTATATTTTATGTATTTACAAACATGTTGAATTTAAATGCCGAGTTGACGGATAAGGTTCTGATTTATGGCAAGTGTGACAAGTGCTTATTATCGTGTGGCAGCGTAATACTAAAGACGTTTTCCGAGTACACAAAATATTACGCCGAATACTTTTGAACCACATTGAACAACTGTTATAATGCCTTGGCGGTAAACCTGTGGCATATCTGTATGTATTTGAGTACATTTGCTCGTATTTTTTTGCTATCCTTTGTGGTTTTTCCCGACGGAGGTAATGCATCTGGTCATGATCGCTGGACCAAATAGGTACCTCGGTTTAAACAAAAGAACTGTCGAGGAGGGAGAGCAAGTACACAAATCTATGCATTGGCAGGTTTTAATTTAAACAAGTAAGACAACAGAAAATGATACAACATTCTTAAAATTTCTCCAAACATCAATCCTGAAAATAAACATTAGTAAGGTAGGTGCTACCATATCGTGTTTCTCATTAAATCATTAAATAATAATCTATTGTTTTCTTTCAAAGCGGCGTCAACTGATACACGTGTCAACAATAGATGATTCCGTTAATTCTTATTTTTCCCTATCCCCTCTTAAAATATTTGTAATAAGTCATAGTTAACCCTGTATAATAGGATAATTATTTCTTTGTATGACTTAAATCTAGAATACAAAGGAAAAAAGTTTAAATATTATTAGGTGGTTGTTTATGCAACTCTAACTAAATAATTTGTTAGGGGCGTCTCTATGTACACAGGGCGTGAACCAATGAACGTAACTGATTATGTTTTGTTGCAAATAACACTATATAAATATAAATACACAATAACATTTAACATGTAGTTAACTGCACTGGCATGCAACTCTTGCAATAAGCTCAGAACGTTATAAATAAAAAAGGAACACATGAGTACCCAAGCATACATTCACATGCTGTAAACATCAACATGTAGTGCATAGATTATCTAGTAAATATATTATTCTCTCTCAGACTGCAGCTGGTTATCAACAACACAACAATGCACACTGATCAGACCACCTCTGTAGAGATAGTTCACAGCAAAACTAGGTTCTTAACCAGAACCGGACCGCAAACACGCAGATAGTAGCCCCCTCGTCACACGCAGCTTACAGCCCTTGGATACTCCATACCTCATACCGTGCCTCATGGCTAATGGCCTTTACAATAAAACACAAAACAATAACAGACAGACCTCGTCAGTAACACACTGTCATTCATAATCTCAAATAACTCATTAATCAATACTAAATTAACTAATAAATAAATGATAAGCATGCCAAGTACTCAGTCATAACTCTCCTAATAATCGAAACAACGCGGGTTACTAAAACAATTGTCTAGTCCACTATTTAATAACTTGCTTAACTTAACTTACACGTATCCGAGCTTTCTTTATAGAAATTAAGTAATTCTCCATTGTAGAAATCATATTAGGGTCCAACACGGCAACGTCCCTTTTCATTTTAATCAATTTTTTTATGAACATTGCACCTTCTTAAACCAGCTACTCGCCCCGTCGCGGGTTGACTAAATAGTTTGGGTTAACAAAAATATACATACTCCTAAAAATATTATTCAAAATGTTTTGCATAAGAGACTCATGGCCCATCAAAATATTTTAACGGCATTAGGTATCATAAATATTATCTGATATTATTCACTGATTCACAATTTTCAAAGTACTGACTATGTACTTTGAACATCGTTCTGTACTAGGTTGAAAATTTATTTTATTTAAAGCATATTGTCACAGAATTTGCCCCACTCGCACCCAATTCGACGACTGTGGTACCGCGAAATGCTAAGATTGCCCCGATCGCCTCTACACGATTCTGTTAAACAAACAAGATGCCGCGGATCGAGACGGGACTGGAAAAATCGGGAATCGACGAGAAGCATTCGAGTCGTACGGGAAAATGGATCTAGAGATACTAGAAAATACCTGGAATATTTGTTGGGTCTATAAACGAAGAATTAGTCTTGTATTACAGTCTGAATTGAAGTGTTTAGTTTGAGAGATCAAAGTGATTTAGATAGCGATTCATTAAATAAGTGTATAGTTGAGTTGTAATTAGTGTTCAGTAGTGTACTGAGTAGTTAATAAAGACAAGTAATTAATTAACGGATTGTTTTTCCGGCAGTAAGAGAAAGTCGGGTTAGGAAATCCGTGACAATATTTACACAAATAGTCAAACAAAAATCGCTGAAGGAACTACAAAGAATTCTGAAAAATACATTTTCTGCATGCCTTCAGAAAAGGAAGCACCGTTGAAAAAACGTGTTGCTGGGCAATGGAAAGGGTATAAGGTTGAATAAGTAACGTTTTCAATAATAATTTAATTAAAAAATTATAATCTTGAAATTTTTAATTACACAAAATTATATATAGGTCGGTCAGTGGTCGCGCGGTTTAAGGCGTTGGTACTTGAATCGAGGTGACTAGACGGAGTTGGTTCGAGCCCAGCTGCCGGTAGACCGTATATAAGCTATATTCGTGGAGAGGATTGGCACCCTCTCTGTGGGTATGGTAGGGTGGAATAATGTTGGCTTGGGTCAATGTGAGAGATTGATGCCGGTTGATATTTGACTACCCCCCTAATTAATGAGGTTTTCCAGGTTTTCCTCATTCCTGCACTGAATAGTGGTTAGTGTCTACCAACGTAAGTCGTTCCTGGGCGCAAATGCGGCCTGCTTAATAATAATATGCCGCCCCCTCTCCCGCACAAGTCTCCGACTTCTGGGCTAATCCCTGTGATTAGAATGAGGGGTAGAGATATTATTATTATATCTATATCCGTAGCAAAATATGTGCACATTTAAAATTAACCCTGAATAAAAGCACCCATCAAAATATAACATAAATATTGGTAAGCATTTTATAAATTGTATGCTATATAGAATTATTGTAGTACAGCATATGCTATTTTAATATATACTATAAAAAAGAAATACATTAGCAGCGGCTGTGAAGTTTTCAAAATGTTTACATTTTGTCTGTCGAAACTGCATATTTCATTATACATATTTAAAATGTAAAGGAATTATTCACGGTCAAGTTTCTAAATATAACTATCTAAAGGTAGAGACCTGATAAATTAAACGCCCAAAATAAAACATTATAAATACATAAGTTGGTCAATTACAGTTGCCAACCAAAATTATTTAATATTTCAGTGACCTCCCTTATTTTATCTATATTTACTACTTACCACATACCGTACCACTAAATGCTAAGCAATACACAGCAGAGTGTTTGTGATAAGTGCATTCCTTCAATTGTGAAATAGAGAATGTGAAATTAAACAATTTTCATAATGACTTGTGTCAAAATAGCATATTTTCAAAAACGTTATCAAATCAAAGAAACAGAAAAGTTTTAAATCGACTTTGTCATAAAAAAGTTGTTCATTATTGTGAACATTTGTTTGTACTTTTCTTTTGTTAAAACTAGGAGCTACAAATCAGTTTTGTATTTTATATGCAAATTTCGTTGTCTGGGTTGTAAAACATTTTTTCCAGATGCAGGATGTTCAAATAAAAAAAATAGTCACATATTCGAAAAGCTCTGAAAACGTTTGACCTAGATTAACAAAATACGAACTAGTCATATAATTAAAAGCAGGAAATAATTAATTTAATATTAATAAATTAGAATAAAAATCTTTAAATAGTGAAGGAGACATCTACTGAGACCAATAAATCAGTAAATAATTGAAAATGATGATCCACTGACTATTTTGTCAATCAAATGAAGTACATTTGATTCTCAATGTTATATTTCTATGAAAATGTACATCCTGCATATTATTTAAATAGTTCTTTATCTAAATTTTTAGTAATATGTTTATCATACAGCTTGATAAATTTAAAATATCTCTACAACTATTAATTCCACAAAAACTGTTTTATTAAGTACCACTTTATAAACAGTAGGTATTATAACAAAATTTCCTTGTCCGACCAGATAACAATGCTTACTTAAGTATTTCTATTCAAAATAAATTATTATAATTAACTGAATAGTTATAGTCACATATAAATCGAGTGCAGATGTAACTGGAAGTAGCAGACATCTCACCTGCACTCGATTTATATGTGAAACTATATGAAGGAACAGCCAGTTCAATTGTCGGTCATCTCACCTATGGCATACTGATGAGGGCTAACAAGCCCGAAACCGGTCTATGTCTGGTGGAGTGGCCGACAAGGGTTCTTGGCTATTTCACACAGATACTGCAGGTATAATTCAATGCCGGTCGGGGCATTAGCCCGCGGAGTAGTTGTTTCCTGCAGTATCATTTATAGATTTAATGGCGCATCGCCCGGGGCGAGGTCTGCGGTTAAGCCTACGATATTGTAGGTCGCTTTCTGCAAGTCGAGCCGCTTAGGCCGAGCAGGAAGTAGCAGACCAGTTACATCTCATCTTATCTTTAACTCTGTTATAATTTTATGTTTTTCAAATTTTACAATATAATACATACTTGTATGTTATTACGTGTTACATACTATTTCAATCAAAAACGTTTCTAGTAGTATAATAAGATTTCTCCTAGCATTTTAACATGTAAGTATTGAATATATAAATGTCTGACTTTGAGCATGAAAAAGTGGTGCTTATATAATTTAAGCATTAAGATTACAACGTATATACAGTTCTTCGTCTTACAGTATCTTCTAAAATGGGTTTTGGCACTAATTTAGCAGTTATTTAAATCCCCAAAGATAAAGTAATACGTTCTGGTAGACAGAAAATTAAACGGTACAAAATTAATTACTTGGCACGTTGACAAGTAAATTGTAAAGTGGTTCACTTAACTAAATTAAGTAACTGAAACCTCTAATACATTTTGTACCACGATCATAAGCAATAAATTCATGTTTTTAAATATAACACGAAATAACAATACAGAGTGGCCAGATGAATGACCTATTGGTGATTCAAGATGTAATGTCGTATGATATGAAAAATTGGAACTAAGTATATCCAGAGAGTTGTGAGTTTGAGTGGATTATAACATAACTATTAGTTGTTTAATTAAATCCGACTCACTATTATTTTATATAGTGTGGAAGAGAGGTATGGAATAAATTCATTATTTCTAAAACTACGAAGTTTCATGAAATTTCCTCGGACAGGTCGATTTTGCTTTTAAAAATACTCTTTTCTATACCAACGCATTTCCGACGTTCATTTGTTTCATCGGATTTTTGTAGAGCTTAACTTGCTGAATTCAATAATGTATAATTTCAACACTTTATTCCTTCAACTTTAGCAATAGTGCAGCTATTGAAAACTGTTATCGTTTCAGGTAAAGTGCCTTTTCTACTGAAAATACAGCAAAATGTTACTTGAAAAAGTTGTTCAGAACGGTAAATTATGAGGACGTGCAAAAGATCGGCAAAGTTTGATGTTGAAACCATTTTTCAACAAAGCACAAAGATTTTATCAAAGCAGGCCGATCTTTTTAAAATTTTGCACGTCTCCATAATTTACCGTTTTGAACAACATTTTCAAGTAAAATTTTGCTGTATTTTCAGTAGAAAAGGCACTTTACCTGAAACGATAATAGTTTTCAATAGCTGCACTATTGCTAAAGTTGAAGGAATAAAGTGTTGAAATTATACACTTTTGAATTCAGCAAGTTAAGCTCTACAAGAATCCAATGAAAAATATAAGGTTCTATTTAAAAAATATCCGATGACGTCATCACGCGAAAACAAATGAACGTCGGAAATGCGTTGGTATAGAAAAAGAGTATTTTTAAAAGCAACATCGACGGGTCCGAAGAAATTTCATGAAACTTCGTAGTTTTAGAAATAATTAATTTATTCCATACCTTTCTTCCACACTGTATAATATTTGATTGGACACTGAAGTAAGGTAGGAAACTTATTAAATTATTAGATAGTCCTTAAGACTTCCACTCGTAGACTCCGTGTATGACTTCCCTAACATTTTTCATCTTTGTCTGCCTCGTATCTCTCATCGCCTGATTATATTTGAATAAAGATTTGAAAATTTAAACGTAAGCGGATACTTTAACTTAAAATGCACTTTCTTAGTTCCAAATTTTTTATTACGTAAACTCTAGTTTATTTGTATCAAAATAAATATGATTAGGGCTTGTTAGAAATTAGATTTCTTTCTAAGACAACTGGTGTAAGCCGCATCATTATTACGGAAATTATTTCGAAACTAGTTTCAAGATACCTAAAGAGGTCTCTTACATCTTAACATAATGTAAGTTAGCTTACGAAATTTAATTTTTAATAACAGTGCTACTGTTACTATTACCTAAATTTTATTTACGAATATTTCTGAATGAAAATATGAGGTAAATAAATAGATCAAAACGATTTTAGAAAACAGTTGTTAAGAATAAAGAAAACCACTGATAATAGCAAACATAAAACTTCAACAGATAACACTTAAAAAAACAACAAAATAGAACTAGTAATATAACACTAGTCATAGTATCTATATGTCAAAATTACATAATTATGCATTGTTAAAATGCAAATAAAACCTCGGATAAAACTAGGTGCATACAAAATAGGTTTCGTCACCATTTACGGCATATTTTGGCACGGCGAAATTGAATAAAGCTTGTTTTTAAGTGAAATTACTCGTTAACGTTATACAGGGTGTCCGGAAATGATGAGCAAAAAATTCAGGGGATAATGCTAGACAGAAAATAAATGCTACCTCATTCTATAATATTTTTTCCAAAACTGATTATTAACGGAGTTACAGGGTGTTAAAGTTAAAATTTTATATTCGATATTTGTAAATAACTTCTTAAGAAATCCAAATATTTACATAAAATTTGTAAATCGGGGGTTTTTGCGGGCGAGAAATTCAAATATGTTTCAAATTTTGACGTCACTACTAGAGGGCACCACTTATGGCACATCATGTTTCTTTTAAATGACAGAACTTTTTTGCTGCTTAGTGTATCCATCTGACTATTGAAACAATCGATTCTCCGCTTTTCCGGACAACCTGTATAAAGCCAATTTTGTTCATTTACAAAATATAAACAATCACAACAAAAGAAATGTTTAAGGCAATTTCTGGCACAAGGAAAATTGCAAAAGTTATTTTCTTGGTGGGTTGAAATGAATGTCTTTTGTGCCCATAAATTCTACATAGAATTTAAAAAAAATTGTTTTCAACTTAATCTGGATACCACTAACCCGTATTTTTTAAAGCTACATAAGTGCAGTAAAAATAGTTTTAAGGGTAAATTTACGACAAATTTTGACAGTCAAAAGTATGCCAGCCAACTTTTTATATCTATATATTTCCCCCTCGAGCCCATTCCCTTGGCTAATCATTTAAAGTCATCATTTGAATCGGAATCCTATTTTGACAAAAAAAAATAATTTTCGCAAAATAAATAGTGGTAATTCTGAGACAAATAGTTTATAATTCGGTTTATAATTATCGAGTTAGATCTATCGAGATGTTATAAACAAGTTCAGAATGAAAACAGTGACTTAATAACTGAAACATTCATATTTATATTATAAAATAAGCCGAAGATAAATATATAAAACGCGTCTGAACGATATTACACAAACTTTTTACGATCCAGATAAATAATCAGTTATGAGGTTAAAAAAAATATTTGCTGTCTATGAAATTTGTCGGCAACTATTAGGCTTAAGGTCGCCGTAAAATGATCAAATGTGTTTTAAGCAAGGTTTTAAGGTACAGAATTCTCGAAAAATAAAATATGTAGAACAAAATATCAAAAATAAAATTCTTGATTTTTTTATTCATTGCCACTAGTCAAATTTTCCTCAAATGAAATAGAAACTTTTAAAAGTCTCTTGCAATATTGACTCAATTACGATCTGGAAACTGTTGTACATGAGACATACATATTGTACACACTGAATATATGTATGTAGATACATACTGAAATACATGTAATATTTCTAAAGGAAATACATTATATATTATATTATTATTGCTACCTTATTTATGTAGTAATTGAAAAATTGTCAAGAAGTTTTTGTTGTAGGATAATATAATCTTGTTTATGTTTATTTTAATTTAAGATATCGATAATAATCATTTAGATTTTGTTAACAAAAACTAAGATATTGCATTATTTAATTGTTTATCTATTGTTTCCTTATTTTTGTGAGTAATTATGTTTTCTTTCTTTTGTCTGCTATAAATACCATATTTCATTTGCCATTTTCTATTCCGTATTCAATAATATTTGTCTACAATGTATTCCTAATGTTATTTTTTAAGTATACACACCCTATAAGCAGTTACATAACTGTTAGTACATACAGCTAACCTTTTGTTGTGTTCTGGTTTTAGGCTTTTATGCAAGTAAATTGTTGTGTGTTGTTGTTCATTACTAGATGAAGTTCCAGATAAAAGCATATTTAGAATCTGAAAGTTTCATGTTGATACCCTTTTATAAACTATTTTGTGATTTAATTGTTTTCGAATTTATAGTAAGATACTCCTTGATTTTTGAGTTTGGAAAAATCCAGCTTGTGCTTGATGCAGAGACGTTTAATTTATTGTTTACAAGAAAATATAGCTAAGTGAGGTTAAGTTTTCAGTTCAGTTTCAGTAATTCGGTTTTCAGATGTAATTATCAGAACTGACAATAGCCCACAGAACAATTTTTAATGAAATTAAGGACGTAAGTTGCACGTTACGCATCGAATGCATCTACAACAACATTACAATATTATAAAGAGGAAATAGATGTTTAGAAATGACCTAACCCAAGAACAACAAAAGGCCAAAGATTTTCAGAAAAATGGGAGGAAAGTGAAGAAATTCGGGACAAAACACGCAGAGTTACGCCAGAAATCATTCATAATGTGCAAGAAGAATTTCTTCACAGACTTGCGCATTGTCAAGAAGTTGGTGGATGGCAATTCGAACATTTAATTAAGTATAAAATTTAATCAATTGTATTTTATTTTACATACCTCAAATTGTTTTTTATGGATAAAATTTACGTTTTCTAACATTCAATCGTCATTAACTCGAAAACTTTCCTATGTGAGAGGGCAAAATTTTAGTACTGTCTGATAAAGAATTAAACGATCTTTCAGAATCAAGGAAAAAAATATGGTGTTGCCATTTAAAAAAAAATCGATGACGTCATTACTCGAAAACAAATGACATTTGAAAATCGCATTTTACGCTAAAATATGTATTTTTAAATTAAAAATCGACCTGTTCGAGGATTTTTCCCAAAAATTAATTGTTTCGTTTTATTGAATTTATTCCATACTTTTGGCGCATACTGTATATCCTGTACTGCAACGACTTTTGTTATTGTGTTTAAGGTAGTTAGGTGTATATGAAACATCCAGTTAACTTAATTGTACTTTACTCACTGGTTGCATCTGTAAATGCGTCGATCTATTATATAACTACATTTTGTTATTTGTTGTGGCATGTTTCTTTATGGTGATCATTTGCTACTACAAACTTTCTTAATTCTTGGTTTGAATGCGATTTGTTGGATTGCATCTGAAGGGACTGCTGCTGTTCATCAGTTTTATATTGCACGTTACTTTATCGGTTACATCTGTAAATGTATCGATTTATTACGTAACTGCATTTTGATAATTGTTGTGGTATTTCTTCAACACAGATTGGCATTACCCTGTTGCAAACACCTTTAAAAACCAGTATTGAACCCAATAAATTGTTCTATGAAAGTATATGGGTTTCTATACAGTGCCTTCGAAAAGTAACGAATAAATTCATTATTTTTGAAATTGCGAAGTTTTCGAAAAAATTCCCCGGCACGTCGATTTTATTTAAAAGAGGCACTTTTTGACACACGATCCATACTTGTAACGTCATCGACAATTTTTTTAAATAGCAACCCCCAATTTTGACCAATCCATTTGAAAGAGCGTGTTATTCTACATACATACATCATGAAAAATTATGGTGTTACATAACAAAAACTTCAAGAAAATAATGTTTGAAAATTTTAAAATTGAATTTTCAAATACTGTGCACCTTCCCATTAGTGCACCTGTCCGTACTTATTTAGATGAGCTGCTCCCGAATCGTTGGATAGGGAGAAGGGGCCGATTGAGTGCCAGCCAGATCGCCTAATTTGACACCCCTAGATTATTTCTTGTGGGGATACTTAACTAGCAAAGTATACGTTACTAGACCGGTTAATAGAAGATTTAAAAGCAAGAATTCGTCACGAGATACATCGTATACCTCCTGAAGTTATTGACAATGTACAAAAAGAATTTATTAATCGTATTGGCACGCAAGCCAACAGTGCACAATTTGAACATTTAATTTAGTCGATTTTTTACATAATCATTATCATTTTCAGTATTGTGATAATTAAATTTTAAAATCTTGAAATCTTGAAATTTCTGTTATGTAGGTAACACCATAATTTTTTATGAATGTATGTATGTAGAATGACACGCTCTTTCAAATAGCATGGTCAAAATTAGGGGCTATTTAAAAAAAAATTCGATGACGTCATATATCGAACAACGATGATGTCACAAATGTGAGTCGTATGATAAAAAGTGCCTTTTTAAAAAACAAAATCGACGTGCCAGGGTATTTTTTCGAAAACTTCTCAATTTCAAAAATAATGAATTTATTCGCTACTTTTCGAAAGCACTGTATGTTATATGAGAAATATATTGGAATGTGATAAATCTTGTATTAGTTTCGTTGGGAAATTCCCCAATTAATAATAAGAAATTTGCGAAAGTTCCGCGAGACAATACAAGACAATATCTTGCAACATCGATCAAGAACAAGACTTTAATGAAATTCTTGTCTTGTTTTGCAAGACATGACAATACTTTTTCAAAGTTTGTAAGATTTCTTGTCTGAGCCAACACTATTTATACGATATTTTCATTACCAAAGGTGTTTCGGTGTCAGATTTTACATTTTTTTGCTATAAAACAGTCTTACCTTTCGCTCTTGTAGATAGTAGGGAATGTCTGCTGGCTTAATTCCAAAATGGACGCCTCACTTTGGGGTTCCGCAGAAATACCGGCGCGTTGCTTTCTGGGTCGCAGCCCCACATTATTGCTCAACCCCTTGGGGCTAGCCGGATTACACACTACTAAGACACTTTGAAACTTATCCAACTGAGAACGTAAATTTTGAATTTCGATATCGCGCTGTTGCAAAGATCTTTGCAGTTCCTGGATACGTGCCTCGCGTAGTAATTCCCGATCGATTTCCTCGATTTTCTTGGTCAGTTCCTCGATTTTTTCGTCCTTGAGCGCCAGCTGGGCCTGAAAAATAGATATAAGTGGAGTTTTACGTAACATGAATGGGAATTCCAATGTAAATAATTAAATCAAAGTAAACTTAATAAAATACAAAAATAAACAATTTTTTTCTCATAAATGTTCACTCTAAACCATGGCTTTACATTAGTTTTGTTCATAAATCAGATGCCAAACATTATAAGCACATCTGGTACTTTTGAATGTAAACCTATAAATAAATAATAAAAGGTCTTTCACTAAAACTTCCCATTTTGGTCTACACCTACAGACGAATCAACCGTACTTGCAGTTATATTGGTATTATTTGGTACAAGCTGTTGCAATAACAATGGTGCTCTCTCAAAACAGTTTTTGAACTTCTGAAAGTTCTGTGTAGACATTTCATTAGATTTCTATTGACTGGAGCAACTGCTGTATGTTAAACGTTGAAAGTAGATTTCATTACGAATACATCATCAGTTTGTAACGTTAAAAATTAACATCTTTATTATTTTAGTTAATTACAACCGTAGTCAACCATTAATCCAATACTTTATGGTCTTTTAATAATAGTTTCTGGCGTATATATTTGAAATGTACAACGCAACGTTTTTGCGAGTTGGAACAAAAAGAGCGGAGCCGATAAAAAGATTACTTTTCGGGTCTTCGAGAATAGTTGAATCAATCAGCAGGTGTAATTTTTACAAATTTTCCTTTTAAACAAATTAATTGTTTCCTTTTGGGATATTAGGAAATTGTATCATTATTAACTGTGCCTATTTCGTTTCGGAACGGTGTTAAAAGTGCATAGTTTCGGCTATATTGCTGGATTTTACTGCATCTGCATTCGACCCACGTGGTTAACAACTATATCAGCTATTACATAAAGAATAGCCCACTATCAAGCCACTCTTCAACGACGTAAGTTATTTTACTGTTTCTTGTTATCGGATTATTATTAATTACGGTGTAAATTCCCAATTTTAGGGCTTTAAATGCGTAGTGCATCCGCTGCAGCATTATTGCAAGTACTATTATTTCCACCAATAAGCTCTTGCATTACGGAAGCGAATACTGTTGATGTCTACAGGGCATTTGGGATATATTTGGGAAAGTTGCAGTATACCGGCTGTCCGTAGTATACCGGCTGTCCTTCAATACCAAGCCGCCATTTTGTAGTCCAACTTCTGGTGACGTCCACAGAGATCAACAAACAGATAAGCTGTAGTTTTAAGACTTTTGTCCTCCTCTTACGTAATAACAACGAATATTTTGTATTTTTTTCTATATTTATATCCGTATCTAGTTTTCATAGAAACCTTGGGTAATTCTAATCATTAACTGGTTATTTAGGTTGTACAATACAAGGTGTTTGATATATTTAAGAAATTTTGTGCGCCACCCGTGATCACGAGCGGTTATACGATACTTTCTTCCTCACTATAGTAGTATTACTAATAGATATACATTTTCTTTCTTTTGTTGCCGCTAATTATAATATACTTATTGTTGTATGTTTAATGCATAAGTATTTTTTCCCTTTCCATACTTGCTATTATTTAAAGTAAATGTACTTAAATTCTTGTAACCAGGTTTTAAGTGACTTAAGAAACGCTAGTGTCAATTGTTTTGGTTACTGGCGCCCTGAATGACAAGAGGTCCAACTATTGTCGTTCTAAATTTAACTCACGACCAGCTCCGACTAAGAGCTAGCTGGCGTTTCTGCCCAAAGACCTTAAGGACACCCCAAGATCGAGTATTTTTTTTAAGTATCAATGGATATTAGTATATTTTACTCATAAAATAAAACGTGGCAAGTTAGCAATGAAGAAGTTGCATAACTTTTATATTGGTTTGATATGACTTACAGGCTAATCTTTCAAACATATTGAAAGGTCAGAACATTTCTGGGGGCAATAATCACATAGTAATTAAAATATTAACATTAAAAAGTTGCCATCAAATGTAAACAAAACCACGTGGCCGAAAACGCATTATCATTTGTGGGACGTTACACGCAGTTCAGTGCGGTTTGTTACCGTGGATACAGGTGTAGGTTACGGTTTTGGTGATGTAAAGAGGCGTTTGTTCCTTGTATTTTTGAGTCTTTGTGACTTTGTGGGTCATAGATATGTAGTGTAAATACTGTGTAGGTAGTCCCATAATTATTAGTGGTGATATGGTGAATTTACGGTATTGTTAAACATAACTTATTCCTTTGTTTACAATATAGATCCGGGGTCGAGACAATTACTGCAACAATGCTGTTAGGTAAATACCAGATAGATGGTTTTACTTGAGGTATTTATAAAATTATACCATGTGATTTTAAATATTAAACTAGGTACTTGCTTTAATTTCAAAAATAATAAGTAAACGTAATGAATAATGATATTTAACATTTATTAACTTTTTAAAAAGTAATTTTTATTGCTATTCGATGATTTCTTTTCGCCCTCAAAATTAAAAAAAACCTTATTTATTAATTTTGTTTATTATGTTTTCAGAATAAAACAGGTAATTTAACGTAGTGAAGTCAGATAGAAAAATTGTATAAATGCCTCAATTAACATTCTACCCAATTATTTGCTAACCGCCCTATATACATTCTGGTAGCTTAATAGAAAATTTTAATTGATACTTTACAATTTTACATTTTAATTTTTTCGATGAATTTAAACCGAGGGAAAACCACTGGGGTATTTTACTGTACAAGCTGTAGGTAATTAAAGGTATTTTTGAGTATTTGTGGGTAATTATGGGTATTTTTCGGAATTTTTGGGTATTTTTTCGGAATTTTTGGGTATTTTGTGTATTTATGGGTACTATCAAGGTAATAATCGGTATTTAGTGGGTATTACAAAGGTATTTATTGGGTATTTTTGGAGAAAATTAGTATTCTCCCGCCAATTCTTAAACACAATGGCGATGGCGCATGCGTCCAAGAGAGAGTAGATTTATTGAAAAAAGTTTGAACAGCTGTCTCCGGAAGAAATTTCCAATATTGATATTACCTAATAGTTAATAGAGCCTACAAAGACGTGAAACTATTAGGATTAAATCAAGATAAGGATGTTGCGAATAATTTTGATATCAAACTTCTATCCGAGCATCCAACAGAGACTAGTAGTTAAAAATTGTTACTGAAATCAGTGAAAATGTCTTGGATAATGATATTGCTCTCATAGATTCTGACAAAAATCCAAGTTTATCAGTGGAAAGTCCGTATTTAAAAGTAATCCTATCTAATAATAAATCAGTAATAGCAAAATAATCTTCTTTTTGTTGGTTGCTGGATGAAGGAAATGGAAAAATTAGTACGGATAGAATGAAATGATTTATAACAGGAAAAAGAAAATTTGCAAACAAAAATTAGTTAACTATAGAAAGAAAGCTATAAGAAAATCTCAGAAAAAACTAGAAGAAAACTTAAATCTCATTCTGAATCTGAATGTGACTCAGAAGACTTTAGTGATAGAGTTGTTTTAGACGATTCCACTAACACAGAAGATTTTTCTACGGAAGAAAATACCATTGAAGAACAATTAGACAGAATGCCAGTACGTGAGAAAGAAAAATACTATGCTGTATCATTATGATGAGGACTGGTTTGTGGGAAGAATAGTTGATGAAGTTAAATAAAGAATAAAGTTTCTTAAACGAGAATTAGGTTCATATGTTTGGCCCAAGCAAGACGATATTGCAGATGTTGAAAGAAAATATATATTTGATTTCCCGCTTGCTCTAATCGGCACTGGCGTATATAATTTAAAAAGATATGACATAAATAAAATAAAAAAATAATATAAATGCCTCAAATACTCCTTAAAAAGTAAATAAAAATGGTGTCCAATATGTATCTTATTATATGTAACTATGTACTTACATTTCCAAAGAACCAACATTATTTTGTCATTTTATATATTAAATATTAGAATGTATTTATTGATTTATTTGAGTAAGGATTAGACCTTAGTCTATTTAACAATGCTCTGTTTTATGTTTAATACTTATGAAATTACTGATAGTTCTATATTATTTACTTATATTGGAATAATTTCTAAGAAAATATTATGAGAGAGTATTGAAAAATTGAAGGTATAGTAAGCAAAATCGTGGGTGTAATTTATTTTTGGGTACTTAAGGATATTATTGGGTAATACTCATAGGTACTCTTTGAGCATTTGTGGTTTTTGGGTATTTTTTAGGTATTTACTTATTTGCTAAGGTATTTTTTTTGGGTATTTCGTTGTATAAATTTCAAGCAGTTGATAAAGTTGACCATGAAGTATTAACGAATAAGCTTCGCGTATATGGGGTTGCGGATTCTGTAATTGCATTAATAGTAACATATCTTCAAGTACGTAAGTTTATTGTGAAATACCTTGTTTTCTTTCTTCTGATAACTATAGATCAAACTCAAGTGTTCCTCAAGGATCTAACTTGGGGCCGCTCCTGTTCTTACTTTTTATAAATGTAACACAAAATTCAAGTTATTGCAGATGAACTTAAATTTTACAAGCGTATCGAATGTTCCGATGATTGTATATCTCTCCAAAGTGATAGTAATGCGGCCTTTGAAAGGAGTTATGTCAACAAATTTAATAATCAGAAATATGGTATAATATCACTTTTACTGGCTGTAAACAAATAATATATTATCCGTACGGAATGAACAATATTGAGTTAAGGCTGGGATTTGTATACATATTTTTACCGTCTAATAGGGCTTCAAGCGAGGACACAGAACTCCAAGAAAATTTAAATTATTGGTTATTATTATATATCAACGTATTCACAAAGGTCCCCGCTAGTGCGTGAGATAATTTTCATTGCTCATAAAATCACAAGAATAATTAAAATAAATGTTAAAATACCTCAATCTTAGCCACACAGTTACTACGACAATATGTCACAATTATGGCAAAATTATCACAGCCACCAAATTACTTCACTCACTAGCCAGGACATATAGGACAACTTGTGTTACACTTTTAGATTAATATTTATTGCTAATTTTACATTTTGTGTCCTCGAGTAAAATCATAACATATATCACGGCTTCCATTTTTATGTACGTCAAAATGCACGATAAACTTCAGAGAACCGTGCGGTTCGGGCCTATACGGGTTGTATACTGTCTCATAGGTCTGATTGATTCGTCGTTTCGCTCACTCGTGCTGTGCAATTCCTTTTTTACAAAATCCCCGTCTTAAACGTATGTTGCTGGGTCCGAAAGCATGGAGATCGTATACAGTTATGAACTAGAGCACACTGCTGTATTTACGTATACACTTGCGAACGGCGTCTGACGTCACAGGTCCACGCTGTGGCGGCGACCGTTTTGTCGGGAGTTTTAGGCTTATTTTTCCACGAAATTGTCCAGGACAAACGCCGTTTCGATTAAAATAATGTCTTGTTTCTTCTGATGTATTTGAAAAAATCATGCAATTTCCTCATTATTGCTAAATAAAGAGTGTCATTATTATTGCAATAGGTTATACATATTTACAGTTGGTTGTACCAAATTCTAATGACTTCTTCAAGGTATTTTTCACATCAAATTTTATCTGCGTATTAAGTAGTATTTCTGTTCATCATTAAAGTAATTAATATCTTCAAAATGACTGGAATTTCCATGAATCTTTTTTGGTACATGGTTCAGTAAATTATCGAATTTTAAACTGAAAAATTAGTGTGGCTATAAATTTAGTATTTGCTGTTAAATGTTACTCTGCACCTAATTTTGAAATTCTATAAATGTTCCCTGTTAGCGATTCTGAATCATCGGAAAATAGGTCAATTATTTACAAACCCAAAATTCTTGGTACGTATTTTAAACTTCGGCAGACATGTATTTCCATAAATTGTGGTAAATGATAAACAATTTTTTATATTTCCACAAATTAGTCAATTGGTTAAAAAACGCAAATATCACTTCGACATATGCTATAAAAAATAGTTTTAAAGGATTAAAATTACCTACACATGTTGCTTTAGAATATTTATACAGTAGTTCACTGAAAACCAGAAAAAAATAAATAAAAAAAAAGGAAACATCAGAAACTGACGAAATAGACATTTGGAATAAATGCACTATTTTTATTGGTGGTCGACTTGAACAATGTTACTGTCAAAATGTAGACAAGAGGCATATTTGAGTTCCTCAAAAACGCACTAAATATTAATTTTAAGGGGTCAAAAACTTCTTTAATGTTTCTTGTTAAGAGAGTAAATTTTTATGCTGCTTTTGTTATTGTAACCAGTACAGTTAGAAATTAGAAATTATACAGGTTATCATGTGTAGTAGATGAAAAACTTATTAGTGGTGGGCATTTGTGTAGAAATTACTACGCATAAGTTGGTTTGTCATCTTTTCGTTTGTAACCAATAATTCTGTCAAATCTCAACCGATTTCTAAAAACGGTACGTCACTGTATTCGCAATGAAAAGGGCTTTAAAATGATGTGCCACAAGTAGGGTAGTTGCATTTGAAATTTTTAAGTTGGGGTTGCTAGGCATTAGGAAGATGAACATATCGAGTTGGCTTGACTGTCAAAAAAGCTCCCCCCAAGAACAAAAATCGACGGGTCTCGGCGAATTTTGAAATATTATTCGGTTTTCCAATTTTAGGGGGGGTCAAATTTTCGTTGGGATACCCTGTATGAAATTAGTATCACAATTTTAGATATATTTTCAGAACCCCATGGGTCGGGTTGGTTGGGTCATATAGGTAATGTCGTCGTCCCACTACAAACCTGCAATCACTACTGTATTCGCCAAGATTTGGCAACGCGTTTTTTTTTTTTGTAATTTTTGTACAAAAAATATTGTTCGTACTTGTTTATTATTTACATATGTTTATGATGTGATCGTTTCTTATTTCCTTTTTATTGTTTTAATTTATTAAAAATTATTTATTTTTTTATTAAAAAAATCTAGTTTGAAATACTAAACTTCGTCACTGAACCCCCCCCCCCCCTCGTCAAATTTCTGGCTACGCCACTGAGTGTGTGTAGTGTCTAATATGTGAGAACAGAACTAGGTTTTAATGTGAAATTGATAGTAATGTTATCACACAAGAAAACTTGTTCATTTGCAATTTTTAGACTTATCTGTCTTTATAGTCCTCAATTATGTTTGCAATGGCTTGCAGTTAGCCCTTACACCTGCAATATCTTGCCCAGTTTGTTTTGCAGTCGTCAATTTACAATTACAATAAAATTGATACTAACATTTCAAGAGAGTCTAGCATATATGATAATTTATGCAATACGCTTTTGTTCAATGCGCATGCTTACGTGCAAGAGACTTGCAAATTGTAGAATGCATTGCAGACTGTAAAGCATCTTTTAATATATTTGCAGAAACTTAGCCTGTAAAATTTCGAATTAACATGAGTCTCCACAAAATACTACTAAATAATACAAAATCGTATTTATAGCAAAAAGTTGTGTATAAAAACTATAAGCAAAATATGTGAACAAGATTACCTTCTCGCAAAACAAAATAATGTTTACGACATTAAACTATTTATTAGAAAACTCCAACGAAGAGAAGTATATGCATTCTTATGACGTTTTATACTAAATTTGCATACTTTGACTCCATATTCAATATACTTCTAGGAACATATTATTAATAATATGCCCTTTTTCCTATTACTTAATACCATATAATAAAAGTGTCATAAAAATAATGTTTACCATCAGTTCATATACTTTTTACGAGACGTTAATATCTTAAACATTAAAGAAATAGGTAAATGTGTCGTAATTTAATATTTTGTATAATTTGGCAATCATAAACTGTTACTAAAACACTGCAGATAAGAATTTGTATACACACTGTATCCAAAAAATTTTTTGTATAAAAATGTTTCGCTTGAGATACAAAAGGTTTAAATAAAAAATTTTAAACTATTTTTAGACATATCTCGGAAACTTTTATGTTGAATTATAATTTTTGCTTTTTTATACATTTTGTTCTGCGATTTGAATCAATTTACTAATTTAATACTGATCAGTTTTATTTATTAAAACTGATCTTAATCGTAAATAATTGTTTGATATAGCATAAAATTTATCCAAGTTTATTATTCAGATTAAAATATTCCTACAAATTCAGTTGTTCGTAAGTGGCAACTGTAAGTCAATGATAATTTTAAATACGAGTACCTATACAGATTCGGAAATTGCGGATCTTTACAGAGAAAGTAGAAATTGCCGCTTCATTCCAGGGAAGGTACGAACTTTAAGAGGGGCGGCGACGTGCATTGGTCTAGCATTCCCCACTACTACGGTAATCGGTTCCGTATCGCCAATTCGCCATTACAAATCTAACTGTCCGGTCAACTGATGCCAGTGTTGTCAGATCTCATGCATTCCGAAGAAATCTCATGCTCTCATATTTTGATTACAAAATCTCATGCTTTTTAATAGACACAAAAAGAAATAATAAAATTATTAAAATTACTCTTTGAAATCTACCAAAACAAAGACCTAACGAGAAATAAAGGCAAAATCGAGGGCAAAATTGAATAGATAGAATTAGGTATCTACAATATTTGGGTACTTGAAATGTCTTTTATTGTAGACTGCTCTCTTAATAATTAGCAATGAATACATAAACGGGTATGACAGTCTACGGTATGCGGTGTGTGTGTGTGCTGTATTCACGCTGTATTGCAGTGATTCTTAACTCTATTCCGTAAGGGTACCTACATTTTCTTGAAACAACAGATTTTAAGACCCGTGAGTCAACCTGCGTCACGTCAACTGCGCAACTGCGCCTCAACGTTCGCCCGGCCTAACAGTAAAATAAATTAGAAAGGTTACGTGGTTAATAACTTTTAAATAAGTACCTGTAACTACCTACTTACAATGTAATATTATGATAAAATAGCAGAACATAATGCTTTTTAATGAAATAAAAATGGCATCACAAAAGTAATTAAAAATTAAGCTGTGTCAAGAGGTGTTTTTGATAAATTAACCCATCTCATGCTTTTTTCTCCAAACCTCATGCTTCTTTGAAATTATTCTCATGCACTGAATTTTTCCCACCTGGCAACACTGCTTGATGCAAACACGCTGTGGTCGAAGTATGCGTGTAGCATGACACAAATACACACAAGCGGCAAAATACAATTCACCATCAAGATCCTCACTTTCCAAATCTGTATGTATTTTTATTATATAAAATGATGTAATATAAGTTTGCGCGCTTCTAATTTTTTGTACAAGATGTGATAAAAAAATAATGGAATTGTGTAATATCTCGGGTTGTATTAGTCCGATTCCCACGATATTTTCATTATTGTATTGGTAAATATGTCGGAAAAGTATTTATATATTATTTACCATATCAGATGTTTAGTCTGTTGTCACCGAGGTTGTCACCTTTCACAAAGATTACATCTGTTTTGGTACGATCGGTGAGTATTTATGTTTTTAAAAAATGAACCAGAGAAATTGCATTTGCGTTTTGCTATAAGAATGGAATAAAGTGCAACAATGCTTTAGAAATATTAAATATTGTTATTGCTGAGTCTGCTATAAGCAAAACAAGAGTTTACGAGTGGTACAAGCGTCTCCAAAAAAGCCGTGGAAACTTTGAAGATGACGAGCGTCCTAGACGCCCCAGCACATCAACAACAAATAATAATGTGAAAATAGTGAAAAAAATGATTATGAACAACGAATTTTCAGATTTTTTAAAAAGAAATAAATAATCGCCGACAATAATCGTTTCAAAACACAATAATGAAAATATCGGGCAAATCGGACTAATAGAACCCGATATATTACAATAGGAACATAATTAACAAACTAAAAAGGTAGCTGAGCTTCCGTAACAATATAAATGTTGCACAGTTTTGCAATAAGATTGCCTACAGTTGTTTATTATAAGTATGGGAAAATAATTGTCAAAATGTAAGGTTAGAATAGCAAAATAATGTGCCTAACAAACGCTTTTAAAAAGTTATTATATTATTTGAGGTGAATTTAAATAGTAAAAGCTCGAGTAAAAGTGAACAAAGCATCAAAGATTTTATTTCTGATATTACTTTTGTCCTACGTGTTTTTTTTGTCGAGATTTATGTACCTAAAAATACCAAAAATTTGATCAATTTACGGCAAAAAATACGGGGATCTTAATACCTATTCTTAATATTAATTTATATGCTCAAGTTTCCGAAAATAATTTTAATTTTGTCTACATTACGCATATGTACGAAATGAAACAAAAATTGTTGGATTTCGAACAAAACAGCGAATAAAGTCGCTAAATGAAATCGACAGGTGCATAAGATGTCATAACTCTATATTCCATTCTTTTATTTTATTTTTTAAGAAATAAATAATCGCCGATGGTACCAAAATATATGTAACCTTTGTGACAACAGATTAGATTTCAGATGTAGCTAATACTGTATAGATACTTTTCAGACATATTTACCATCACAAAGAAAATGTCGGGCAAATCGGACTAATACAACGTGATATATTACACAATTCCCGTTTTTTTGATCACACCTCGCTTGCACATGAAATTATCCATGATAGCACGAAGATTATCACTAGCAGGAAAGTTCGTATATATGAACTTTGCTAGTAGGTACCTACTCTTCATAAAAAATTTCTTTGCTCAAGTGTCCGAAAATATATTTTTTTTACATTGATGTGTATATTATCCGCAACAATTGTAGATGGCATGTTTATTTGAACTACTCCTCTTAATTTTAGACACCCCAGCACATCACCTGATGAAAATGTGAAAATAGTGACAGAAATAATGATTATGAAACGATTCCAAATCAGAGAAGTCTCTAATAATGATAGCATATCAATTATTGGCTCATGGCATGATTTTTTTTTCCGGATGTGCTGGGTACGAAACGAGTGGACAACTAAATTTGTTCCAAAATTGTTGGATTTCGAACAAAAATTGTGGTAAATGCTGTCGCTAAATGAAATCAACACGTGTATAATGTGTCATAACACTATATACCATTCTTATTGTAAAATTTAATGCACACTTTTTATATGTAAAAGTGGTTTCAGACGGGACGTCTAATTTTTGGTGGAAAAGGTAGTTCTCAACATCCTGAACACAAAAAAATCTACCGTCAGGATTTTGCTCTACGGCGCATACAAAGTCGGCACCTGGGTTTTCAGAAGTCGGGTTATTTTTATCAAAAAAGAGCGTATTCAGTGACCGATTATGGAGACATGCATGCGTGGAGGTGTGTTGGAGTGAAATAAATTTACATAACATGTTTACTAGAAACACTTTTCTTAATTTTCCTTTTAGAATACTAACACCCTGTACATTTTAATTCCGAATAAATGTTAAACTTGCTAAACTTTTAACCACTCAGTAGTATCTGGATGAATAAGTAGGTAGGTAATTATTGAATGAAAAATTATACACTTAATTTTTTGACTGAATGGCTTATTTATGTACTAAAAATCACTGAACTAACTGTACTGCAATAATAATGGCACTCTTTAAAATGAATTTTGCGACTTCTTTTGAACTGCTGCCGTATGCGTAATGAAATCTACTTTCAACTTTTAACATTAGCTCCTAGTTTTTTCACTCACCAATAGAAATTTAATGAAATTTCTACCCAGAAGTTCAGAAACTGTTTTTTGAGAGTGCCATTATTATTGCAAAAGCATGTACACATTAAAAACACGCCAACCTTTGCCAGTAACGTAACACCAAATTAAATTATAGTTCAAACGACAACCGATCAAAGTAAAAGTAAACAAATGTAAACATGTGGCAGTGTGACATATTTTAGAAGTCATATAGGTAGGCATCAACCAATACACTACCGTGTAATCTGTTGTCTATGTTAAACCGACTAATTTTCGCCATTCAGACTATATATTTATTTATTAATTGTAAACGCAATTAAGATTATATAAAGATACGAGAAACATAGATAGCGCGTCATGACACTATAATAAAAATCTAATAATAATTTATAATTTACAATTCTCCATTTCCAAGTCTAAATATAGGCAGAACAACAAAGCGACAAAAAATTATTTCAATAAAATACAATAACGTGATAAGTGTATAAATTAGAATAGGTTAGTAATTATTTATCTAACATTAACTTTAATAAAGTACGTACGCTTTTTCTGTGTTGTACAGTGTTGAAAATGAAAGGTTCGCCTACCTGCAGGTCCTCGAGACTGGCCATCTTCGACACGTGGTTGTGGTGGTTGCTAGTATCGTTGAGTCTGTCGGTGCCTAGCACCTGGGGGGCTTCCTCGTCGACAGCGTTCAGCCGGGACGAGAAGCAGAGAGTACCGAAGCAGACGCGCATACGATCGGCCTAAGCAACGCGGCTCACGACGATTTATCCGTTACTGTTTTGATTCTTCTCGGGAATTTGGATCCGGGCCAGGAACGTGTGTGTCGGTTTTTTAGATGGAACTTTTTTGTTGAGGCCGACAATGTGTTTATCGTGGTAACACACTCTCGACTGTATGTTTGAAATGTCGAGTATTGTTTTACCTATTTAATGGTTAGTCGGTTGGAGTGCCGCACTTGAATTATTTATCAGTGCCAGATAAGTGACGGGTTCACGACACGGTTCTTCGCTGAGATCGCCACTAACATCGACATCGTTTCCAAATTTGACCTGCAACACAAAATTTGTTGTTCTTAATTTGATTAAGACTATGATTATTTTTAATTACTGTATTTTTTATCAGTTGTTATCAATCCATTAATATTTAGTATCTACTCAAAAGGATTATGATTACTTGAATCCAGAATACAACATTCAAAGAGTACTCGTATGTATTCAAATATTCATACTACAGGGTGCTTCTTGAGTAGAAGTCAAAAGTCTAGAGGCGTATTCTGTGGTCAAAAATAAGTTTTTTTGTTATACAAGGTGATTAATTAAGAATGGGCAATCTCTGAACTAGATATACTACACACCAAAATATGGCGTTTGAGCCAAATATGCCTTATCCGAATGTTGCCGATTTAAAAAATACAGGGTGTTCAATGCTAGAATTTTATTTTGAAATATCTCAATAGCTTTGACACCTGTCGGAGTATTAAAAAAAATGGCACGATTATGTTTTTGGCATGGCAAATAAGAATTTTGAACTAATTTTGACGTTACTGCTAGAGGGCGCCACTTATGGCACAACATGTTTCTTTTAAATGACAGAACTTTTTTGCTGTTTAGTGTATCCATCTGTCTATTGAAGGTTTGATTTTGAAACCATTTTTCAACAAAGCACAAAGATTTTATCAAAGCAGGCCGATTTTCTTTCACTTCCCCATAATTTACCGTCCTGAACAACTTTTTCAAGTAAAATTTTGCTGTATTTTCAGTAGAAAAGGACCTGAAACAATAATAGTTTTCAATCCGTGCACTGAATATTTCAAATAGCATTATTTCGAAAACTGTAACTCCTAACGACTTCAACAAGGTATACCTTTTTTAGATATAACAGATAGGAGAATCGATTGTTTCAATAGACAGGTGGATACACTAAACAGCAAAAAAGTTCTGGCATTTAAAAGAAACATGATGTGCCATAAGTGGCGCCCTATACTAATGACGTCAAAATTAGTTCAAAATTCTTATTTGCCGTGCTAAAAAACATAATTGTGCCAATTTTTTTTTAATACTCCGACAGGATTCAAAGTTATTGAGATATTTTAAAATAAAATTCTACCATTGAACACCCTGTATTTTTTAAACCAGCAACATTCGGATAAGGCATATTTGGCTCAATCGCCATTGTTTGGTGTGTAGTATCTCCAGTTCAGAGATTGCCCATTCCTAATAAATCACCCTGTATAAATGCGGGGACAGCCATTATCCAGCTACAGCGTGTCAAAAATGTTTCAAAGAATTAGTTTTTATATTCTCTGAGGCTACTTATTTGTGGAATAATTTTAGTTTTTCTTGATTGGGTTTTTGCCACACTTTTGAAAAAAAAAATAATAAGACCTTGCGCCAAACGGATCAGTCAAGGGTTATTTTTGAAACAAAGTTTGCCTAACCAAAAAATCACACTGAAAAGCAGATAAGATGGAAAATAACCAAAATCACATCTCATACTTCAGTATGTTATCCTACGTCTAATTTTAAGCAAAAAATTTCCTATGAGCTTAGATCTGGAAACGCTACGTTTAGGAAATATAGGATGTTAAATTAAAAAAAAAAATAAATATATTTTCTTCAGTAACTTTCGAGTACTTTGAGTTAAATTCATGAAATTTTGTATGGGGAGGTTTTTTGGAACGGGAAAATCAAATTTTATGCACAATTGGCTGTATCTCCAAGAGGACGCCACAGGCGGCCATTAGAATCCTTTTAAATCGCTTTAACTTTTTTGCGCCACGGTGGATGTCATTTTCGAATAGGAAAACATTTTCGCCTACCTTTCCTACTTAAGAAATGTACACCTTCCTTATTGAAGTGTCTAGGAGAAGCCGTTTTCTGTTGAAAACTAATCTAAAGATGGTGATGCATGCAAATTATTTTTTGCAATTCTCACAAAAAAATCAGGTTGTTTTGATTAAAAACTAATAGTTCTTAGTCCTTTAAAACTTGTCTTTTAGATAAAAGTAAGATAGCACTATACTGTACTGTAACACATAATTTGCATGCATCGTCATCTTTAGATGAGTTTTTAACGGAAACGGCTGCTCCTAGAGACTTCAATAAGGAGTACATTTTTTAAGTAGAAAAGGTACAGGAAAATGTTTTTCTATTCCAAAATGACATAGACCGTGGCACAAAAAAAATTTGAAGCGATTTAAAAGAATCCTAATGGTGGCTTGTGGCGCCGTCTTGGAGATATAGCCAATTGTGCATAATATTTTAATTTCTCGTCCCAAGGAACCTCCCCATACACATATTGTATATTCTAAACTAAGCGTTTTCAGACCTAAGTTCATAGGAAAATTTTTAACTAAAATTGAACGTAGTATACAGAAGTATGTACATCTCCTGAAACACCCTGTTATAAAAAGACGGGATTTTGACGGGAAAACGGTCTTTTCATTCAATGAGATTCGGCAAAAATTTTAGAGAAGGAAGAAAAATGCAACAAATAGAAAATTAAAAGAGACCACGATTATTTTGTTGAACGGAGATAAGTGTGTGTCAAACTGGTCAGTAAACATTGATCATTGTTGGCTACACTTGTATCAAAATAAAGTAACTAACAATAAAATAAAAATCTCTATGGAAGCAGATAAACAAATTTTAAACTGTCAAACATGACATACTTTTAATACATTTATTATTTTGAGAACGAAAACGGAGACAGTGGCATTCATAGTCCGTCTCCGATCGCCAGAGAGCGGTCTTCGTTCTGAAGAGAAGAAGATATAAGATACCACTGTTACAGTACACTGTATTCATTGTCCATCCGAAATTATTTGAATGTCATTATAAAATTCGCATAATTTCGGGACGGAGACTGTTCTCCGGCGACCGGAGACAGACTATGAATACTACCGAGAGTATATTTACTATGACCACAGTCTATATACAGTCCGGCGTCTTCACGTCGGCTCTTTTGATGTCGAGATCCCAGATTTCGTTTTTTTAGACGACCAAAAGACGACTGCGCATTTAGCCCCGCACATTCGCGCGTTCAAGGGACACGGTGATTGGTCAAGAAATAGAATTTTTCCCACTTCGTCGTGTACATATGAATTTCATTGGTGTTCATTGCGCATTTAGCCGCGCTTTAGCCACAACCTCTGGAACCTTCACTCGACGAACTGTATAATAAACTGTGCTATGACAGAAAGATAGAACAAAAAATTACCAGCTTTAGAAACTTACCAGTGCCGGAGTATTATCGACCATTATTTACCAAAAATATTTATATCACCGTGTATAACATTACAAATAAAATAGCTCATCATATCCGTCATTGTATTATTTTTACTTTTTGTTTTGTATACACTTTTTGCGTTTCAAACATATTAACGACAAATTTCATTTATTTGATTAAATGTGCATTTTTATGATACTCAGGCAGGCTATGCAAAACAATAATAATAAGAAGCCTTATTTAGTATTGTGTATTGTAAAATTAACCTTATTTTTTTTAAGATTATGTTAGAATAGTGAAGAATAATGGCTTATGCATATTCAAATGCTGAAATGACCAATATAGTTTACATTTATGGGCTTGCAGATGAAAATGGTACTGAGGCGAAGTGAATTTATATGGAAAGATTTCCAAATCGTCCAACTCCAAATCCAAGAATCTTCAGAAATGTTATTCCAACGTCTTTTGAGATAGTTACACTGCAGAAAGGTCCAATTCCTGAAAGACCTTTGAGTGTCAGAACGCCTGAGTTGAAAGAAGTTATTCTACACAAAATTGTAGATCTAAATACTAGTGGTAGGAAGATCGCTGCAGATCTTAATGTGAACCATAAAATAGTTTGGTTCGTTCTGAAGCATCAAAATTTATACCCGTATCACTTACAAAGGGTTCAAGCCATACTGCCGCAAGACTATCTTGCTCGTCTATATTTTTCCCACTAGATTTTGCAAAAAAAAAACTGAACAAAATGTTTTATTTTACTGGCATATTGTTTACCGACAAAGCTAGTTTTTCAGAAATGCTATAATGAAATTCCACAATAAACACTTTTAGTCTTCAAAAACCTAATGCCATAATGGAATCTCAATTTCAACCTCAGTTTTCTTTGAATGAATGTATGGGTGGGTATTATTCGAAATTTTCTTGTTGAGCATTTTTACCAAGAACATTAACCGGTGCCTCCTATACACATTTTGAAAACGTTTTACCTGAACTACTTCACGATGTTCCCTCTGCGTTAAGACAAGGAATGCGGTTTATGCACAACGGAGCTCCCCCACATTTTAGTTTGAATGCTGCGGTAATTACGTTATTGGGCGGGGCACTCAAGAACCAGGTCAACCTTGGCCACCCAGATCACCCGATATGAACCCTACCGATTTTTTTGTTTGGGGATATCTCCAGACATTAGTTTACAAGGTTCACAATGAATATGAGGAGCACTTACCGCAACAAGTTATAGCCGGTGAGATGTAACTGGTCTGCTACTTCCTGGTCGGCCTAAGCGGCACGACTTGCAGGAAGCGACCTACATTGTCGTAGACAATGTAGACCGCAGACCTCTCGCCCTGGGCGATGCGCCATTAAATCTATAAATGATACTGCTCTGGAAGTAGCAGACCAGTTACATCTCACCTGCACTCGATTTATATGTGAACCTACATATGAAGGAATAGCCAGTTCAATTGTCGGTCATCTCACCTATGGCATACTGATGAGGGCTAACAAGCCCGAAATCGGTCTATGTCTGGTGGAGTGGCCGACAAGTGTTCTTGGCTGTTCACACAGATACTGCAGGTGTAATTCAATGCCGGTCGGGGCATTAGCCCGCGGAGTAGTTGTTTCCTGCAGTATCATTTATAGAAGTTATAGCTGGTTGTGATGTGATAAGAGCTACACCTGAAATTATTGCACGTGTGCGAGCTGCAATTTTTAATAATCGTAGTAAGATAATTCCATTGTTAATTAATTATTTCGCTATTATTTTAAGTAATGTAATGAGTATCGTAAAAATGTACTTGATCAAATAAATTAATTTTGTTGTTAATCGGTTTGGAAAATAAAAAAGTGTAAGGGATAAAAATGAAGATAATACAATGGCCTCGACAATGGCGCATATGATAACATTTTCTATTTGTAATTTTATACAGGGTGATATTTTCTTTTTGGCAAATAATGATCGATGATACCCACACCTACGAAACTGGTAAGTTTCTAAAGCTGGTAATTTTTGGTTTCATACCTATTGGCATATTAAATATGCACATCGAATTTGGTTAAATTATCTCAAGCGGTTTAGAAGCTAAACACATATTTTTAATTTTCGAAACGCTGTAACTGGCCGTATCTGCCAAGACGGTCCTTATTAACATGATGCAAAATATAATACTAAAATTATATCATACTCATTAACTTTTGAATATGAAGTGAGAATATGAGTGAATATGAAAAACCGTGAATTGTACTTTATCACTGTGTACCTTACACAGTGAAAAATACTTAGTAAAGAGAAAACCTGTATAGTTAACAACATACTCAGATTTCTTATAGACTGTCACAAAAAAAAAAGCTATGAATTTGTTGAAAATTCCGTATGAAACGGCGCCCTTTAACACTATAATAAGTCAAATGTATTATTTATTTGTGAGACATTGCACAAGTATATGCATATTCAATTTAATTAATTGATCACTTTATACAAAAAAATATCTATTAATAATAATTTATTCATTTTAAATGATCCTTTAATTATATGACTAGATTGAACCTTGGTGTGGTATTTTTAACAATTATCTACTCTACTACTTAAAATTATATTTGATGAAGATGTTATTAATAGTTAATAAGATATTATTAAACCACTTATATCTTGGAATGAGAAACATTTTATATATTAAAATATTTAAATTATCTTCTAGTCTTATTATGAGCATTTGAAAATATGTAGTTTAAATTAACGCATTATCTAATAACATTCCTGCGAATTATCAAAAGTATCTCCGATCTAGTAGACATTACAGATTAGAAAATTGAATGCATGGCATGTATGCATACTCGTACATGTATACAAACAACGTCAAAAGTCTTGGACTACCCCTCATTCTTGTTAAAGAAATCTTTTTGTCAGAAAAACCAAATACATTTAGGTATAAAAGTATATTGCTTTCCGAATCTTTTTTTTTGTGAAAATATGTTCGATAAACTGAGTAATAATTAAAAACCAGCAAATGTATGACATTTTGTTTGAAACTGTCAGAAACATTCACCCAACTACTTGTGTTCCATACACCGAAAATACAATCACCACTTTATTGGTCGATTATTTCTAACAGTTTGAAACTAATCCCTGACTCTTGTGAGAACAGGCCTTATTTGATTAATAACACAGCCACACAAAAAAAAGTTCTGTGTCCGAGCTCTGACCTATGGTTCCCCATGTATTTTTGGCTCCCGAAACCGAGTCGGTATAGCCAGACGTTCCATATTTGCGCGCTACGGTCAACAAAATTACTAAAATTTGGCCATTACCTGGAAATAAGCGCAAAGCTGTATCTTCGTGCCACTGACAGGCCCAAACATGAATTAGTTGTTTACGTAGGAAGTATTGTAGCTCCTTTCTTTCTTTTTTTAAATTTTTTATTTTTTTTCATTTTTTTTTTTTAATTTTTTTGTCTATTCACTGTGCAATGCTACATGAAGACAATCCTCTTAAATCAATTCGATCCTGAATACGGTAAAATCATATGATTTTTTCTGACAATTTGAAATTTTTTAGGACCAATTCTCTGCCAATTCGTGGCCCTCAAGTGGCAATTGGGATGTGCGAGGTCCTATCCAACAACTGATTCATGTTTGGCACGGAAATAAAGCTTTGCGCTTATTTCCAGGTAATGGCCAAATTTTGGTCATTTTTTTACTGTAGCGCGCAAATATGGGACGTCTGGGCTATACCGACCCTGGGATCGGTTTCGGGAGCCACAAATACATGGGGAACCATAAGTCGGAGCTCGAGCACAGAACTTTTTTTTTGTGTGGCTGTGTAATCGATATGACCTCCACCACGTTCCAATAGCATATTGACACGTCTGTGCATTGAGATAATCAAGCGGTTAACGATCTCTTGCGGAATATTGTTTCATTCCTCTTCTGCCGCCACGACTAACTCATCTGCAGTCTGAGGTGGAGGAACATGATTGATTGGTGCAACGAAATCCCACATGTTTCCAATAGGATTCATGATAGGACAGTTGGCTGGCTAATCTAATCTACTGATATGTTCTGCTTCGAGTGTCCCTTGAACCCTTCTTGACCGATGTGGTCGAGCGTTGTCGTCCATAAACACAAAATTTTCACCTACTTCATTATGTAAGGGGTAGACAATGAGCGTAATAACTTGTTCGATGTACATTTGATTGGTCATATTCTGTGGTATGCTAATTAATGCGGTACGGCTGTTGAACATTATTCCACCACAAAACATTACGGTACCCCCTTCATACGGAGCAACTTTACGAGAAAAATGAAGTCGCTGTTGGCGACCTGGATCTCACCCGACTATTTGTCTATTGTCATCAGTTACCAGCCCAATTCTGGTTTCGTCTGTAAATAAAACCCACCGCCACTGGCGTAAAAGCCAACCCCTATGCTCTCGCGCCCACTGGAGATGGGCAGCAGATGCCTTGAAAGTAGAGTAGGGACCCGTAATAGTCTTCTACCACGTAAATTTTCGTTGTGGAGTCGTCTTCGAATAGTAGGTGTCGATATAACACGGCAAAACGTACCTTGAAAGTGGACCCTGAGAGCTGAAGCTGAAGATGTGCAGTGTCTATGGGCATATTGTACCAAATACCGATCCCTCTTCCATTAGATACTCGAGGACATCTCTATTTCCACTGTATCAAATTCTTTATATCTGTGTACTATTCGTGCAAGAGATGAACTAGGAATGCCCAACATGTTCGATATCTAATAATTATAATGTCCTGCATCATGTAAAACAGTCATTCTTGGGTAAACGCAAAAATTTCACGTCCTGGCATTATAATGTACAAAAATTCAACGGAACACTTGGCTGAATACACCAAACTGACCAGATTTTTAAAAACATTGGTAATATAAGGTCAGTTCCAACAGCCGCCAAGAACTGGTTCAGAACTATCATAAATACTTCCAACTACCAACTCCGTCTAACCATCCCATTCGCCGAAACTACATTAACAACTGAAATGACTGAATAGTTCTGGATGGATCGAAATCGATTCTTGCTATTGTTGGAACAAACCCAAAGTAAAAGGTCCATGGCCTGTATTTTATTTTTTTTTTGTATTTCTGTTCCCATGTACTTTTTTACCACATTAAGAAAATTCACTAGGTTTATTCGAATCATTTTATATACAGGGGGGGTCCAAGTCTTTTGACGTTGTGTGTATTCATTATGCATATTTCTCATCAATACCATACTTTTACGGTAAATAATACAAAATGATTTTTAAGAACCGGATGTTAAATGCTCAAAAAGGTCAATGAAGTTTGCAACAGTAAACCATTAAATTCCGCATATTATTTATGATAAATCTATACAAGATGTTAACAAACTTATGTATTAATCATTTTCGTATTATAGGTAATTTATTTGAGTATAAGGATATCTATTTCTCTTGAACTAAAAACAAAAAATAATTAAATATAAGTAAAAGATCAATTCCAACGTATGATACAAATAGCTTATATTTAAGTATACATAAATAGATACATATGTTTTTTATAATAAACATATTTTTATAGATATGGCAGTGTTTCATAGAATTTCCGTTTTTCTGAGGGTCTTTCATAGATTATTATGGAAAACGGCTGATAAAATCGAAAATCTAGGAAACAAAAATGTTAAAATAATGAAGAAAAGCCATAGAAATTATGCACTGCCAAAAAGAATTAAGCCCTACATTCTAATGATATTCAATACAATAATAAGTCATTTTCAGCTTACTTTATGATATCTTAGCTGATTTGATATGTAACAAATGGATTTATTAATCAGTTTCCATGATCATGGGAATTAAAGTGTGTCAAGCGATCTGGGTGACATGAAACGCAATAATAATTTTCTTTCAGAAAACAATTGGAATTTTCATATAAGGTGTTTGTTTAGTTCTGGAAAACATCCAGATTTCTACCGTTAAACTACTAAGATCTCGTAGTGAAATCAATTGATATTAACAATTAATTCAAAGTATGCTGTTGGTAATACTGCATTCTAATCCCACATGCAATTGGAATCAAAACGGAATGTTTGTAATTGGAGCATAGAAATCATAATCATGGTTGTAAAATTTTCACATTTTGAAATTCCCACCCATTAGTGTGAAGCATTTTGATCAATGAGGAGAAGATGAGATGCTTGCATCCCAGCTGGAGGTAGTCATTTTCAACAGTTCTTGTAGATTAAGAAGCTTTACATGTTACTTATGGTTATAAAATGTTATTGCCAAAAATTTGCTCGCCCTGTATCTTCAAAACAAAGCGACCCTTCAAAGATAATCAAAGGATAAAATATTTAGAATAGTCCAGGGAATAGCCACTTGAATTTTTGTCGTATGTTTAATAAACGCTCTGTATTTTATTTCTATGGATAACCGTTAACTTACTTACTATCTCTTTAAAGTTAGTTTTTTCATGCAAATACATTTTATCTAAAAAAAAACTGTTATTTGCATTTATAAACATCACCGATTATGAAACTTTTTCCGCATCCTTTTCTCCGACGGAGCAAAGCTATTAGGTATGTACATTTAATGTATAGACCCTATATAATAAATTACTAAATGTTTCTTACTATACAGGGTGATTAAGAATGGGCAATCTCTGAACTGGAGATACTGCACACCAAAATGTGGCGATTGAGCCAAATATGCCTTATCCGAATGTTGCTGGTTTAAAAAATACAGGGCGTTCAATGCTAGAATTTTATTTTGAAATATCTCAATAACTTTGAAACCTGTCGGAGTATTAAAAAAATAATTGGCACAATTATGTTTTTTGGCACAGCAAACAAGAATGTTTAACTAATTTTGACGTCACTAGTAGAGGGCGCCACTTATGGCACAGCATGTTTCTTTTAAATGGCAGAACTTTTTTGCTGTTTAGTATATCCATCTGTCTATTGAAACAATTCTCCTACCTGTTATATCTGACAAAGGTATACCTTGTCGAAGTCGTTAGGAGTAACCATTTTTGAAATAATCGTATTTGAAATATTCAGTGCAGCGATTGAAAACACTGTTATCGTTTCAGGTAAAGTGCCTTTTCTTCTGAAAATACAGCAAAATGTTACTTGAAAAAGTTGTACAGAACGGTAAATTATGGAGACGCGCAAAATTTGAAAAGATCGGTCTGCTCAATCTGATCAAACCTCGCCGATCTTCTTGAAATTTTGCACGTCCCCATAATTTACCGTTCTAAACAACTGTTTCAAGTAACATTTTGCTGTATTTTCAGTAGAAAAGGCATTTTACCAGAAACGATAACAGTTTTCAATCGGTGCACTGAATATTTCAAATAGGATTATTTCGAAAACTGTTACTCCTAACGACTTCAACAGGGTATACCTTTTTCAGATACAACAGGTAGGAGAATCGATTGTTTCTATAGTCAGATGGATACACTAAGCTGCAAAAAAGTTCTGCCATTTAAAAGAAATGTGATGTGCCATAAGTGGCGCCCTCTACTAGTGACGTCAAAATTAGTTAAAAATTCTTATTTGCCGTGACAAAAAAAATAATTGTGCCAATTTTTTTTAATATTCCGACAGATTTCAAAGTTATTGAGATATTTCAAAATAAAATTCTAGCATTGAACGCCCTGTATTTTTTAAACCAGCAACATTCGGATAAGGCATATTTGGCTCAATCGACTTTTTTTGGTCACCAGTATCTCCAGCTCCGAGATTTCCCAACTTTTCACAGACACCCTGTATAGAACAACACTTACAGTGGTATTCATAGTCCGTCTCCGGTCGCCAGAGAGCGGTGTTCGTACCGCAATTATGCGAATTTCATAATGAAATTCACATAATTTCGAGAGAAGATATAGGATACCACTGTTACAGTACACTGTATTCATTGTCCGTCCTGAATTATTTGAATTTCATTATAAAATTTGCATAATTTTGAGACGGAGACCGCTCTCCGGCGACCAGTTACAGGTTCCGTCGTTGAAGATGAGTTTTTAAAAACACTTTTACTTTCAACTATTTATTTTACAATTACAATGAGCACTAAAGTACAATCGTAAGGTGTAAAACGAAACTGACTGCCAGGGAGTAAGCCAGCCTTATATATCTAAGGATTGTGGGTGAGCCACAAAGGGCGCTGATAAATAGTACTTAGTACTGATAATGGTATGGTGCCGGTACGTCGCGTCGGGGAATGTAGGGTATGCGGTGACCATAACTGACCGGAGATAGACTATGAATACCTCCGTTACAGTTTTGCTTTTACACCACTACCGGATTCAAGTCCTTGCATATGGCTAAAAATTCTAACACAATAGCCACACATTCCACAGTTGGAAGATTATGCGAGTCTGCCTTTTGAAATCCTTCTTCTGTTTTAATATATTTCCTGACTTTAATTAAAATGAATAAAAAACCTACATAACAAAGAAAAACACACCAATATCCAATCGCCAGTAAAGGTAGACTTGGAAGAATATTACATGAAAATGGAATCTAAGCACTAATTCTCGCGCACTAGCCTGTTCCGCTGTGTGACGTCACAAAGCCCTCCGCCCGAATGTTGATGTTTCTTTTGAATTTTATCCATAGAACTATTTTGTTTGTAAAAAAATTTAATGTTAATATAAAGCTATTTTTATATTTATGACGTTTCAACACAATTTAATATTTTCGTGAACATCCCTTAAACTTAAATTAAAATTACTTACCGAATACAACGCTCGAAATTGAAATACAACCTGCACACCGTCGATATTTACATTTTATAATCGTTCATGACATTGGTGTAACTTTTAATCCCTTACTCATACATTTTAAATTATGCTAACAGAATTATCGTTTTTCTCCGAGTATGCTAAATATTTACATTTAACAAAATGTACAAATATTTGCCTTACGTATTGTATTTTACTTTGCAGTTTTAGCTCAACAAATAAAAGCACGTGACGATGCCGGTTATTTTCTGATGCTAACTTATTTAAATTTATATACTTAAACGCATAAGTCCGCTCATTCTATTTCTGGAATTCTATGAAAATATGTACTCAAGTTTTAGTAAATTTATTTTATATAATGCAAAATTAGTACTTCCAGATGATACTTATCACATTATTTATTGCACACGAAGCCAAATCGTGCCAAATATTAAAGTATATTATGATACTTCAAAGCATCTTGATTTATATTCCTAAACAGTAAGCCAACGAAAACAGTAAATTTGCTT
The DNA here is from genome assembly GCA_025584915.1 of Monochamus saltuarius. Lineage (NCBI taxonomy): Eukaryota > Metazoa > Arthropoda > Insecta > Coleoptera > Cerambycidae > Monochamus > Monochamus saltuarius. Next base: position 24,573,123 of record CM046727.1, on the reverse strand, counting down.
GGGAGTCAATCGATTTTTAATAATTTAGCATGTTAGACCTAGTAGAAGCTGCAAAAGATGTGACCGATTCAAAAAAGTTATGATTGCATATTTCACTGATTTATCTACAAAGCTGAAGGCATCTACATTATGGTCAAATTACTTCATGTTGAGAGCAACACTTAATACAAAGACAGTATATAAAAATATTTAGCCTACGTATTTTCTTGAAACAAGGGGACAATATAATATACTTACGTAATGAATAAGGTAGGTACCTTCATTTATAACGGGTGTGAAGTTATCCACATCCACATTTTCCGGTAGGACTATAATTGATAAAGTCGTCGTCTCAGAAAAAAAATTCTCAAACGTCCTTAATTGCAACAAAATCGTTCAATCTATGAACAATAACAACTTTTACTTACTAAAAATGGCAATGTTTATTTGTCAGCACAAACAACGGGTCGAAAGAGGGTGAGTTGTACCCTTAGTCAAGGGTTGTACATAAAATATGAGATTAAAAAAATAGCATTCGTTTCTTCAGCGTTCAAACTTTATTAATCCATAAATTGATAGAAAATAAAAAATGTATTTATTAGTGCCCTCGCATTCATTTGTCAGCCCGTGCGAAGGGATGAAAAGGGGTGGGTAATATGAAATAAATTCGTAGCTCCTTCAATTATCGAGCTCGAACTTTTACTTTACCATAGATCGATAGGAAATAAAAAAATGCTATTAGTGCCCTCGCATTCATTTGTCAGCCCCTGCGAAGGGATGAAAAGGGGTAGGTAACATGAAATAAATTCATAGCTCCTTCAGTTATCGAGCTCGAACTTTTATTTTACCATAGATCGATAGGAAATAAAAAATGCATTTATTAGTGCCCTCGCATTCATTTGTCAGCCCCTGCGAAGGGATGAAAAGGGGTAGGTAACATGAAATAAATTCATAGCTCCTTCAGTTATCGAGCTCGAACTTTTATTTTACCATAGATCGATAGGAAATAAAAAATGCATTTATTAGTGCCCTCGCATTCATTTGTCAGCCCCTGCGAAGGGATGAAAAGGGGTTGGTAACATAAAATAAATTTGTAGCTGCTTCAATTATTGAGCTCAAATTTTTATTTTACCATAGATCGATAGGAAATAAAAAAATGCATTTATTAGTACCCTTGCATTCATTTGTCAGCCCCTGCGAAGGGATGAAAAGGGGTGGGTAATATGAAATAAATTCGTAGCTCCTTCAGTTATCGAGCTCGAACCATAGAATTCATATTCTTTTGAATGAGTGATTTTTTTTAAAACAACAAAATACGTTAACTGATCTTAATATTTTCCCATCTTTGGGTTATACAATAATTAATTTTTCTTCAACCCCCTAACTCCCAGCTACCTCTACTTTTTTTTTCAAATGGAAACATAAGGCATGAGGAAGCTCGTTGAAAAGCTTATAGAAGACCGAGTCCAGCCACACCAAATAAACAAGTTTTATGTTTTTAATAGCAAAGTTTTTAGGGTTGTATAAAACACCTACTTAACAAGTGATATAAAATTTAATTATCTGCAGTGTTATCCTCCATGAATTTGAACAGAATAAAATAAAGAATTTGAAACTGTACTTATCACTGCTAACGCAAAAATAGATATATGGTTGGGAATATTTATGGATATATCGATATTTATCGATATATCGATAATAATACGGATAAAAAATTATCGAATTATCGACATTATCGAAAATTTATCGATATTACCGATAGATATAGAAACGATAATATTAATAATATCGGTAGATACCGATAGTTTTATAGTAGTTTGAAGCCAATAAATGCGACTTATATGTAAACATTTTCATAGGTTTTAGATTTGTTTATACCATACCTAAAATTTAGGGCACAATGACGAAGTGGGCGACATCTGTTGAGTAAGGTGGGAATATTTATCAATATATCGATAATGTCACGGAATTTGCCCCGCTAACACCCAATTCGACGACTGCGGTACTGCGAAATGCTAAGATTGCCCCGATCGCCTCTATACGATTCCGTTAAACAAACAAAATGCCGTGAATCGAGACGGGACTAGGGAATCGACGAGAAGCATTCGAGTCGTTCGGGAAAATGGATCTAGAGATACTAGAAAATACCTGGAATGTTCGTTATTAAAAGAAGAATAAACGGCCGAGTTACTTAGTCTTGAATTATAGTCTTGAATTGGAGTGTTTAGAGCGATTTAGATAGTGACTCATTAAATAAGTGTTTAGTTGAGTTGTAATTAGTATCCAGTAGTGTACGGAGTAGTTAATAAAGATCAGTGATTAATTAACGGATTGTTTTTCTGGCAGTAGAAAAAGACGGGTTGGGAAATCCGTGACAATATCTATAATAATACAGATAAAAAATTATCGAATTATCGATATCAATAGTTCCAAACCGTTATCGCCCACCCCTAAAAGGGAGTAAGTAATGTGGATATAATTTTTTGTGCAATTATGCAATATAATGTTCATAATTCAATTTCAGTAATGTTTCAATATAATAATCATACAGTATCAAGTTACAGAATGCACAGTGATAGACTAATGCAAATATATGACACTTATTTACACAAATTGCTCTTTTCACTATTTTAGGAACAATTTGGAGTACCGTTGTGCACAATTGGAAAACAAAACTTTCGTGCAATTATAATATAATGTTCATAATTCAATTTCAGTAATGTTTAAATATAATAATCATACAGTATCACGTTACAGAATGCACAGTCAGGGTTCAATTTTTCAAAACCAAATTCCTGACATTTCCAGTTTTTTCCTGACATACTTTTTAAAATTCCCTGACAAAAGCATACAAAATATGTTTTTAAAACCAAAGTAAAAAGAAGTCAAATGATAAGGCATAAATGAGCCCATGACAAGTAAGTGACATGGATATTTAATTTTATTAGAAATATTTATTTCAGTCATTGCAACAAATATAAATATTTAAGAAATCTAATAATATATATTTAAGAGATTTAATAGAAATATATATAAACAAACACAACAAAACCAATAAAAATATATTTTACTACTGAGCAAACAGCTATACAAAAAACAGCTTTAGCTGTTTTATGTCATTAAATGTATTCAAATCGGTTCAAAACACTATATTTTTGCATTGAAACAGTAACGTCACACAGGTCGCTTTTTAAACCGTGTTTAAAACGTCCACTGAGCGCTGTTTGAACTCTTTAGATGCTTTGCTAAGGTCTATGCAGCAGTTGCTAGATAGAAATTTCAAAATCGGTGTGATTTAAATTTTCAGATTTAATGGTTGATACTTTTATATTTCTTATCTTGTTTATTTAAAAAGTAATTGGTTGTGGATTATTGTTTATATATTATATTATTATATTATATTATTAAAATTTCATTAAACCTGTCACTCACACGAACATGTAGGTAATTACTTGTTTTTGGTTTACAGTTGCTAAAATCAATTCCATATTTTTGTTGCAGATCTCACACGTTTTTCAAATATTATAGTGTTGTTATAAATAAATTGTATAAACAATAATCAAAAAATGAGTGTGATGTTAAAGAGAAACAAATATTTAATGATGTTACGTTTTGAAACTATACATTTTCTTGGTGCATTACATAAGTAACGTCACCATTGAATATGTCTTGAAACAGGTGATGAATATGTATAAAACAGCTATACACTCCGGATATATCTGTTTCATTATATCAATCTGCGGGACGTGTGATTAAAACAAACAGAAATAAGCAACTGGGTGCGTTCATTAAATAAAGAATTTAGACACGGCATGAGTAGCATTCAGAAATTTTCCCTGACGACAATAAAATTCCCTGATTTTTGACAATTATTGGCACTTTCCCTGACGTTTCCCTGACAAAGTTCAAATTCCCTGACATTTCCAGGTTTTTCCTGACGCTGAGAACCCTGACAGTGATAGACTAATGCAAATATATGACATTTATTTACACAAATTGCTCTTTTCACTATTTTAGAAACAATTTGGAGTACCGTTGCACAATTGGAAAAAACTTTTGTGCGTTTGAGGTAATCACATTTACTATTAAGTTTTTTTCTGAGGCCTTCTGATGCACAAATTTAGTTTACATTTTAATATTAATATCACAATAGTCCAGATACGGAGAAATTGAGAACTCAAAAAGAATCAATATCAATAATAATCTACAGTTCTTTGGTCAATTTTCCTATTTTATATGAGTATTAAGAAAAGTAACGAAGAGGGAATAAATCCATAAATAATTGTCTATTAGTAGGTAATATAAGAGAATCGCTACCACTCATAAATATCCGCCTTACAAATACTAGTAGTACTACATTGTTTTGAACATATAAATATAGTTTGGTGTGTATATGACTAATAAATTATTTATAGTTAAATTATTCATTGTCGTCCGTGACTAACATAGATCTGGATCCACTTTCGATTTTCCTAGTTTTAAATTTAAATTATTGCGGTGGCGACGACTAAAAATTATATTTACAAAATACCGGTATTAAAAGCAGTTCTGTAAGGCAAAATAGAGAACAAATTAATGTATTAATTGAAGTTCAGTCTGCAGTTGCCTTTAGACAGAGCTGCGTGTTTGTACAAACTATAAAAATCTACAGTGGTTTTCCGGGTTGGTATACCGTGACCTAGGTAACTTTGGTCGCTACCCGAATTAATGCGCACATTCCTAAACTTAGGTGGGATTGCATTTAACGAAATATCAAATTGTGTTTCTTTTTAATTCAGAAATACATATATCTACTTATACAAAATTCACCAATATTGACTGTATTATTTATGTGATGAAATGATTTTCTAACCTCTGATAGCTCGATTCGAGAACTCGAAAATCACGAGGTAAAAATATGTAATCCCATTTTATGAGTCATTCATCTAATATAAAATATTTTCTTGGTTATTTAATTCATAAAATAATACTTACTTTCAGATTTCAAGCATATTTTTAGGAATTTTAAATTAAAATAAAGAATTTGGTATGTTGTAGGTTACAGGGTGGAAAAAAACATTCATGTATTAAATTCCATTAATAGTCATATTTTTAAGTTATTTATATTCATTGTCACCAATTTAAGCAAATCGAATTATTACTGATATTTTTGTTGATTCTTAATTAAAATGTCAAACGGGAGGATTCTCCGACAAGTGTGAGATAAATTGTAAGTATGTTATAATTTCAGTTTGGAGTTTCAATGCCGGGCATCATTTATCATTTATATGGTTCGAATTGGACTTTGGGTCTAAGTTGAAAAACAACTCTAAGGAACCAATAAGACGTCTAATAGTGGAGGCTATCAGAAGTTTTCTTCCGAAGACAACGGAAGAAATTATGGTTGCTTAAGCAGAACGCTGTTCAAGGAGTAGAGCAAGTTTGTGATTTAGAGAGACACGACAATTTTGTTGAAATTCTTTAATTTTATTCATCGGGCAGATATTCTTTTAGATAAGGATTTATTTGTTTTTATGGCTTTGAGCCATATTGTAAATCTGCAACCATTATTACATACAAAAATAGCTATTTTTTTATCTAAATATTAGATGCTTATAAAAGTTAATTTTTAAATTTGTTAACTTTGAATATTAATGTCTGAGTGGTAGTTATGTTTTTGACCAACCACAATCTAATAACTCAGACATTATTTTAACGGTTGGTGGCGCTCAACCATGAACATCTAAATAAAAATTATCCAATTTTTTCATACACTTATTCCGAACCAAGACTTAGCTCCTACAATAGAACATCTGAGACCGGACCAGACCGAGGGGTAAACCACTGCTTGAAATTTGTACAATAAAATACCATTTTTAAAAAATATTACCCAAAAAAATACCTCATCAAATAAGCAAATACCTCAAAAATATCCAAAACCACGAATTGCAATCAAGTTCCCAAAGAAGATACCTAAAAATCGCGTTAAGTATCCAGAAATACCAAATAATATCCAAAAATACCCTTAAATACCCATGTATCTAAGAAACGAAAAATACACTAAATGACCCATAATTTTACTTAATATACCTTTTGAGGGCTCCTTTGACTCGATCTGAATACATCATCTGGAAAGAACATTTTGGATTACATAAAATGTATCATAAGCCCATTGGAGCACCCAAGAAGGGTGGCAATACCTACACCATGCCCCCTTCAAACTATCTAAAAACAAACTTCATCTGCGTCTATGAAATCATAATAATCGGTCTATACGGGGTGTCCCTAAAATTATTGTCCGGATCCTAAATACTTATCGGGTACCATCGGCGTCTCCAGTACAAAGTACAAGCAAAATCTTTCATTACCAAGTGTAAATGCATGGGTATCGAGGAGAATTCAATTTTAGCCCTAGCTTGCTTTCCGTTATGTATGATTAGAATTACATAATTGGCAGTTGTTTACATAGAAAGGCTCCTTTTTTATTAAATAGATTATGAATATGATAGGAAAACCTAATTTAGCAATATTGTAATTTTTAGTATACTTTCATTGTCTTTTTATTACATTTTTTTGATCAATAGAATATGTCGGAGAAGTTTGACCAAACTTATAACACGTCGTATCGAATAATATGTAATATATTGATTTAAAGATAAAGTTTAAGAAATTATACCATATTAAAATTTGTTAACAGAAGAGAGGAATGTGCTACTATGTGAGTGGATATATTCTGCGTAAACGCCTTATAAAATATTCATATGATACTTGTTTATATAGTCCTGTACTGTACAATCTATTGCAATAATAAAGGCACTGTTTAGTTGAATTTGGTTATTTATTTCGAACTGCTGACATATTCGTAATGAAATATACTTTCAATTTTAAACATTAGTTCTTAGTTGTTCCACTCACCCACAGAGAATACAAAAAACTGATTTGAGGAAGTGACATTATTTTTGCAATAGAATGAATCTAAAACGAATCAACCAACATTATTTCCTAAACTAAAGACTTACGAAGACAATAAAGGGTCACATAGTGGTTTAACAGTGTCTCCGAAAAATTTTCCAGAAAATATTTTTGTATCCATTTTTAATTATTTTTATATTTGCTATTGCGTCGGTCAGTTGTTTGTACTTATATTTAAACTGTGCCATCGTAAAAAGGCATGCGCGATTGCCATTGTATTTAAAAATTGGCAGGAAAATACTAGTTTTCTCTTAAAATACCCATTAATTATCTTCGTAATATCCTTAAATACCCAATAAATACCCATTATTACCTTGACAGTACCCAAAAATACACAAAGTACCTAAAAATATCGAAAAATACCTATAAATACCCAAAAATGCAAAACTACCTCTAATTACCTACAGCTTGTACAGTAAAATACCTCAGTGATTTACCCCTCGGGCCAGACACATCTCGAAAAGATGTGACAACTTTTGACAGCACCCTTTCAAATTCAATTGGTTGATTTGATATGGACATGTACTTACTAAGAAAAAAACCCAGAATGCAGAACGCCACGAGTACATTACATAAATGTTAAGAAATATGTGCAGGATCTCAATCTACACAGAAATAATCATGCATGGCATTATCTTGCGAACACGTAAAATGTTGCTATGCCAGCAATAATATTGTGAGAATATAAAGTTCTACTTGAAGTGATGACTATAGATGTTATCTCAATTTTGGTGTGTGGTTAAGAGATACCTACAAGATAAACATGAAATAAGATTTGTACCTTCAGATTCAACAGACAGTACGTGTGCGGAATGTAAAAATGTGCGATTAATTTTCTTCTGTTAGTCAACGATCAAGGAGTTAACAACACGTTATGTGCTACACACGTGATTGATCTTAGGATTCACCATAACTAACTATAACAAACACTGAAACTGAAAATTTACACACACGTAATACACAATATGGAATGAGATATTACTCATATTCATTTGTTTTTTTTCCCAAAATATTAAGACTGGATTCAATATGATTTCAGAAAATGTCGATAATAAAAAGAGAGAAAATAGGGTGTCAAAGAATTTAAAAATTAAAATTACATAAGAGTTATGTGCTTTAATATAGGAACATAAAATTATGTGAGTAGATTTTTCGAATGCGACAAACCATAATATTTTAATATATTGTAATGTTATCATCTAATAAAAAAAAACCTAATTCATTTTTGCGAAAAAGTATAGTTGTCATTAGTCTTAAAAATTTACCATTTTCGAAAGAGCTGCATTTGAATAATACGCAGCATAATTCATCAACGGCACCGCGATTATTTGATTGAACGGAGATAAGTGTGTCAAACTGTTCAGTAAACATTGATCATGCTTGGCTACAGTTGTATCAAGAAGAAGTAACAAAATAAAAATAATAGCAGAAGCAGATAAACAAAATTTACACGGTCAAACCAAAGAGTAGATATTTCTACTCTTTGGTCAAACTTGACATACTTTGAATACATTTCGAAACGTCAAAAAATAAGAAAGAGCGCGATAGTGATGTCATTATTGTTATTTTTTGGTTAGGCAAACTTAGTTTCAAAAATAACGCTTGACTGAACCGTTTGGCACGGCAAAATTCCCAATTAAACTAAAGAAAAATTAGATCCTACATCCTACACCCTGCAACTTTCTTCCGTTTTGATCCGCCTGTGTAGATATTGATTACATCTTCACTGGTTCACGATGAGTACTGGTGTAAGGTCTGTCAAATGCAAACTAGAGAGAAATACTGTCAGTGTCTACCTGCAGAAGGGGCATATTCACAAGCGTTTCCTTACTTTTTTACATCCTACATCTGGTTTAAAATCAACGTTCTTGAAGCGAAGCATAGTTGTCAAGGCCACTTCTTTTAGATAAATATCCAAAGGTGGCAGACTAGCACTACCTCCATTGTTAGTAGGGTGTTGTTCGCATAACTCGTTATGCTTAGGCAGATAATCAAAAATTTGTACCTGGTTGAACCAACTAAGAAAAATTTAATTTCAGTTCTTTTGAAAAAAAATTATTTCAATAATTCAAAATGATTTCCGAGATTAGCACACTTCCAGATTTATCATTTCAAATTATTATAAACAAAAATCCAAAATAATCTTAATACCTATTTTTATTATCAAAAATATTATGTATTATTACGAATGGAAGGAGTTGGATGAAATGAGCAACATCGTCTAGAAAATAAATATAGTTATATTTTCACCCGCTGATATTTTATTTCAATGTTGTTGTTCTCATTCCTCTTGGTTGTAATTGCTTACGCTATACTCTTGGCAATATATTTATACGAAGATATGGATCGTGATTATTTAGTCATTTTGAATTATTATTTATTGAGGCATCTGAAGCAAAAACTTTAACCGGGACCGAATTTCGGACATCATATTAAATTATTAAAATTGTTGCCAACATTTTATTAGTTAAAAGGGCGGTTTCGCTAGTATATATTTTACTCTATCCCCTCTTAAAATATTTGTACTTAGTCATAGTTAACCCTGTAATAATAATTATTCTTGAACCATATCCTTTTACGAAAAATTGTTTTTATACTTATTGGGTATAAAACTCTTGTTCGTTGTTAGGTTCACAAGTAAAAATCACTCCTAAAGAAGTCTTTGTTAATTAACATTTTTTAAAACTCTCCGATAATGAAGGAAAAAAGAAATTAAATACAAACACAATTATTTGTTCAAATATATACACATCAAAGTCTTGAACCCCCTGTATATAAAATGATTCGATTAAACCTAGTGGTTTTTCTTAATGTGGTAAAACAGTACTTAGGGAACAAAAGAAAGTTAAAAATTGCAGACCATGAATCTTTACTTTATTACCAATGTTTTTACAAATCTGGTCAGTTTGGCAGTGCATTCAGCCAAGTGTTCCTTTGAATTTTTGTACATTATAAAGCCAGGAGGTGAAATTTCTGCGTTTACCCGATCAAGAATGACTGCTTTACATGATGCAGGACATTCTAATCATCAGATATCGAACATGGACACAGATATGAAGAATTGGATACAGTGAAAAACAGAAAACGTAGTGGACGTTCTGGAGTATCTAATTCTAATGAAAGGGAGGATCGGTATTTGGTGCAATATGCCCGTAGACACCGCACATCTTCAGCTCTCAGGGCCCACTTTCAAGGTACGTTTCGCCGTGTTATATCGACACCTACTATTCGAAGACGACTCCACAACGCAAATTTACGTGCTAGAAGACCATTACGGGTCCCCACTCTACTTCCAAAGCATCGTGCTGCCCGTCTCCAGTGGGCGCAAGAGCATAGGGGTTGGCTTTTACGCCAGTGGCGGTGGGTCTTATTTACAGACGAAACCAGAATTGGGCTGGTTACTGATGACAATCGACAAAGAGTCTGGAGAGAACCAGGACATCAACAGCGACTTCATTTTCCCCGTTAAGTTGCTCCATATGAAGGGGGTACCGTAATGTTTTGGGTTGGAATAATGTTCAACAGCCGCACCCCATTAATTCGCATACCACAGAATATGACAGTCAAATTTACATTGAACAAGTTATTGCGCCCATTATCTACCCCTTACATAACGAATTAGGTGAAAATTTTGTGTTTATGGACGACGACGCTTTACCACGTCGCGCAAGAACGGTTCAAGAGAAGCAGAACATATCAATAGATTAGATTGGCCAGCCAACTCTCCTGACATGAATCCTATTGAATACATGTCCACCTCATATTTCAGAAGAGGAATGGAACAATATTCCGCAAGAGATCGTTAATCGTTTGATTATCTCAATGCACAGACGTGTCAATATGCTATTGGAACGTGGTGGATGTCGTACCGACTATTAGTCAAGTAGAGAACGTGCTTTGTTACTTCTTTTTGATTTAATAAATTTTGTCAAAAATCTCACCCATTTGCTGGTTTATGTACTCAGTTTATCGAACATATTCTTTTCACAAAAAAGATCCAGAAAACAATATACTTTTAAATGTATTTGGTTTTTCTGACAAAAAATTATGTAACAAGGAGAGTCCAAGACTTTTGACGTTGTGTGTATTATAATTTTAAGAATTAGACTTATTATGTTTGGTGTGACTTTTGGGTTTTATTATGTAATAGTTTAACAAATAGAATATTTAAGAAAGTTCCTAATTAGGCACGAAACGTTATACGAAGATTTTCAAATTATTAAAAAATTAACCTTGTGCCCCAAGTCAAAACATTTTTTTCGTTAACCTTGTATTTAGTGCAAACATTCTGGTGTATTAAGTCACACTATTGACCTAGGCAATAAATAACCAAGAATCTACCGGATAATACCTTAAACAATTTTTATCAGTGTACATATCAGAGATACCTCAAACGCTGTCCATATTTCACTATTTTATTGTGCAAAGTTCTCTTTGTAAAGTCATGTCGTAAATAAATGTTGTTGGAACTAATCTGGATTGGAGTTATTTAAAATGTACTTATAACAGTATCTATCATTGAACTTTTTATGTGTCCATAGAAAACATACATTGACATTTCATATATCTGATTCAGATATGTTCCAAAAACATCTTGTACATCAAAAAATATTATATAATCCGCTAGTAATAAGCAGGCCTTAGTAAAATTAAATAATGTTGCAACTCAACTTCATCGAGTTATTTTCGTCTTATCTAAACAAACATAAAATTTGCACGAGTTGTTGATAGCCAAAAATATTGTTTATTTGCGGTTAGCAGATTAAACCAATAACAGTTTTCTATAAATATTAAAATCAGCATCCGAAAACAGATTGTTGGAATAGTAACAAGCAGTGTAGATGACGAAAGAAAAGATAATATTCTCATGATGAATGAGTAAATGAATTTAAAGTATATACTTTCGAAATTATTAATTATTACAGCGCGCCTCGTAGAAATAACAATAATCGAAGCTGAGTAAAGTTTTAAACATCCAATAGTAAACAAAGTACTTGTAGGTATGTTTCCTTATTAATTACACCTACGTTTAATAATTTTATCTCAACTAGTGTGTAGCAATTTCCAATAGGTAGCAAAAATTTGTATCTAGAATTATTTTAAGAAATAAAAATCGTACGAATCTACTTTAGATTTAAGCTTTTGAAAAATATAAGATGTAAAGTAAAGGAAAGATTATTTAAACTAGGCTAATCACGATCTAAACAATTTACTAAAAATATCTTCAATGTGTAAAAATACATATTTTCTACAGGGTGTACGACAGTTTACAGGCTGAAAAATAATTTAAAATAAGAAAAAATAATATTTTTACCTGTTAGGTATGATTTATCATAGGGCATCTGCACGTGACGTCACGATTTTCAAGGTCGTTGTTTGGAGGATAAACAAAAGTACAACCTTATATTTATTCCAATTTATTATTAAATATTTGAGTGTTATTTGTATTATAAAATGCCTAATTATTGTATGGTAGTAAACTGTGGCAGTAATTCTGCAAGGGACAATGTTAGTTTCTTCAGAATTCATTCTGAATTCGACAGACATAAACAATTTAACCAGTTAGCATCTGAGAGGCGAAAGGCTTGAATGAATAGTTTAAAAGAGCTGACCTTACAGAGTCCAAAATTAAATTTGGAAGAAAATATTCAAAATATAAAGAGCAAAAATTAGGTATACATTTATTATACTATAGGGAAACCTGCAAATTTGCACGAGCAAAATAATTCGGATTGGATCCCCACTGTGAATATGAGTTATACATGTGGTACTTCATCAAAAGAATCAAGAAAAAATAGATATGAGGCAAAAAATATTAAATGAAGAAAAAGAGGTTTGAAAAAATAAATCATATCAATTTTCCGTAGTTGTGCAAACGCCACAGCAGCATATGTATTGATTGTATTTAGTGGCAACCTATTTCAGGACTAAATTTTTATTTATTCTTATTCTGTGGATACCTACTTTTGGAAAACTTTGTTTAAAACTGGCACATATTTCTGCTATTTACGAATTCAAATGTTTTCAGTAATATTTTTTTTGTGAAAAGTTAATATTTTATATAAAATCTTGTAGAATGAATACCATATCGGAGTACCATTTTTTAGTTATAAATAAATATTTCTTTTGTAGGTAATTTAGATTATTTGAAATGAAACTCTTTTAGCATGTTGTATATGCATACCTATATACATAATATGCGTACATTTTCCATGAGAAAATTACTTATTTTCTAAGCCTTTAATATGCTTTAAGGGCGCCGTATTCTTGAAATAGTGTTTACAAATAAAAGTAATTTAAGAACTGAATAATATAGAATTTAGCAAATAACAAGAATGTTATCTCATGCCACCTGCGAATATTTAAATGTACCGAAGTAAAATCAATACATAACGTCAGAAAACGATCTATCCAGGAAATTTTTAGGTACTTACTGAAATCTTTCAAAATACGTATTTTTTTAAATAGATGTAAGTAACATAAACTTACATAGTTCTGCATATAAGATTGTTCACGTTTGTTGATAAGTATCTGAAAATAATTGTTAAAATGTGGGGTTAAAATAGCGAAATCATGTGTATCATACAAATGCATTTTAAAAGTTATTATATTATTTGAGGAGAGTTTAAATGGTAAAAGTGGATAAACAAAACATCAGTAATTTTATTTTTTATATTACTTTTGCTCTACTTGTTTTATTTTTCGAGATTTCAGTACCTAAAAAACCACAAATTTGATGTATGTGTATAAGCACTTTTATTATATAACAAATAATTTACAGTATTTGGATATAAAGTTTTAGGAAAATCTTCTTCATTATCAGATTGAATGTGTATGGATCTATTCCAATTTCACTTATTTTATGTCTATATCTATCAGCACTTTCAGCATCTAAGACTTTCAGTGTATAATGTATTAATATTCACTATACATGATTATATAAATGAAAGAATATTGTAGCCACAAAAAAAAAGAAAAATAATAACAACAATAAACTATAACCAGAACACAACCACTTAAAGGTAACGTGAAAACGTATAATAAATAGTAATAAATACGCTTGAGGTTATGATCGCTGTTTGTTTATCCTCCAAACCAGTAGCCACGCCTAGTTTGATCACGTGCCGCAGATGCTCTATTATATTTTCTATATACGCCTGTTGCACACTAAGAAAATCGTGTAACGCAAAATTTTAGCTCAACTACTGTTACACTTAACCCTTAAGGCTGGTTTATCGGTTTCGAGAAACTGAAGTTTCCCGAAGGCGTGTCACAGTTTTGTACATAGCGAGTAACACCCGACCTCCGTCCACTGCGATGAAACAGTTTGTATGCGATACAGACAAAGACAGCTAACATCAGAGAAGCTCGCATAAAACCAGACGTATTTTGTAACCGCCTAGAAAACGAGAGCACGTGTAGGTTTTACGTTTGTTCATTTCTGAATGAGCGTGCCCGTCTTCGCAGCTGTTCACAAATAATCTTGAAGCGATTTCAAATATTAATTTTCAAGAAAGAGTGTACGGACAAAACATATAGGGCGATTTAATAGCTGTAGTAGTGTATCCATAAATAATTTGAAATGATTTCAAATATAAATTTACAAGAAACACTATATCGACAAAATATACAGGGCGATTAATATTTGCAGTAATGTATCTTCACAGCTGAAACAGTATATTGACAAAATCTACAAGGGGATTATATTTGTTAGTACTACTTTATGTTTCTAAAATTATAAATATAATAGAACTGTAAATATCTATACTTTGTTTCTACTTGAAATATTTGCATATTTACTGCAAATAAACAGTAAACTGAAATAATCAATATGACACATTTAATAAATTGTTTGTTTTAGTTGTAAAGTGTGTTACATTATACATTTTATTATTATGTGATAAACTGGGTGTTTACGAAAGGAAAAGCTTCGTCTTTTAAAATTTATAACACATGTAGCATTCAATCTCTGACATTTCTATTTAGGGTGTCTCACTTTTAATTAGCAGAACTTTATCTTTAAAAATAAATGAATGCTGTTTATTTATTTCCGAAGAACACCCTTATCTAGGAGCTAGCCCAGATGGTATCATAGACAAAAATACCATTGCAGAAATTAAATGTCCTTACTCGGCTGCAAAACTTACACCCGAAAAAGCTATTTCTAGTAATAAAATTAAATTTTTACAAAATGAAATCGGGAAATGGAAATTGAAAGGCATAGTTATTATTATCAGATACAAGGAAGATGGAATTAACTCGGGCTAAATACTGTTATTTTATAGTTTGGACTCCTCTAGGAATGGTTGTAGATAAGGTAATTTAACAAGAACAATATAGTAAAGATTTATGCCCGTTAATTATTTTGTATCTATCTATATAGGTTGAAAGAGAATAAAGAGATGATCAGTTTTGGGAATGCATGGTAGTAAAATTAAAGCATTTCCATTATGATCATAATATGTTACTTGAAATAGTACAGATGTCATAACTAAATACAATTATTTATGTAAGTATGTCGTTTAAATTGTCTGTAATGTATGAAAGTCAAGTAATAATAAAATTTGACGTTTGGATATTTTTTCCGTGTTATTGTTGTTCCAAAAGTTAAAAAGTCTTTTCAATTTAGAATTAATGTCTAATTTAGAAATCGCATATGTGTTGTTATTTACTAAAAAAATATTTGAAATGTAATACTTAAGATTTGATTAAAACTAAATTAAAATCTTGTTTTCCTGCAAAATAATCCTTCTGTTTAAAGTACAGTCAAATATTTTAAACAAAAATCACTGAAAATAGCGGTTCGGCTAATCATTTATGAAGGGCTGCACATTGACTATACTCACCTAACTATACAAATAACTATACACACTGTATAACTAAAATACATAATCTGCAAAACGTGTGATTATTTCTTTCAGTACATTAATTATTTCAGATTCTTATGTTTGATAAATATACGTAATTATTATAAATTATGTGTCCTATGCCTACCTACAAAATTAATTACCTACAAATTCATAAACTAAATAAAGTTAAAATAAATAAATTTTGAAGTTGTTTAGAGATTGGTTAGGTTTTTTTTAAACATCCTATATTTTCATTAATTAGTGTTCTAATAGGGTCTTGTTAAATGTTTCATCAACATTTTTTTGTAATTCCGTAAATTTCTGGTTATTAAAGATTGGTTAGGGTCTTTTAAACACCATGTATTGTTTTCCGTTAATTAGTTTTCTAATAGATCCTGTTAAATTATTAAAAAATTTGTATATTTCCATAAATTTTTATAGTTTTCAGAGATTGGTTAGGCATTTTTAAACACCTTGTATATTTTTAATTAATTATTTTTCTAATAGACCCTTTTTATATATTTTATCAAAATTTTTTATATCTCTATACATGTTTAGGGTTTTTAGAGATTGGTTAGCTTTTAAACACCTTGTATTTTTTCGTTAATTGCTCCTAATAGACCCTTCTTAAATGTTTCGTCAAAAGTGTTTTGTAGTTCCATAGATTTCTAGGGTTTTTAGAGATTGGTTAGGCTCCTTCAAACACCCTTTATTTGTTTCGTTAATTAATCGTTAGTTGGAATAGATTCTTGTTAAATGTTTCATCAAAAAAGTTTGTGTTTCCATAAATTTTTAGGTTGTTTAGAAATTGTTAAACTTTTTTAGACACCCGGTATTTTTTCTTTATTATTGTTCTGATAGAGCCTTGTTAAATGTTTCATCAAATATTGTTTGTATTTCCATACATTTTTAGGATGTTTAGAAATTGTTAAGCTTTTAGACACCCTGTATTTTTCTTTAAATAGTATTCTAATAGTCCCTTGTCAAAAGTTTGATATATTTTTTTTAAATCATTAATTTTCAGGAGTTTTAAAGATTTAAACACCCTGTATTATTTTCATTAATTAGTGTTTTAATAGACCTTGCTAAACCTCTGAACAACATTTTTATTATTCCATAAATTTTTAGGTTTTTAAATATTGTTAGGTTTTTAAATACCTAGTATTTTTTCGTTAATAGGTGATCTAATAGACCCTTGTTAAAAGTTACATCCAATTTATTTTAAATCCATTAATATTCAGGGTTTTTAGAGACTGTATTTATAAACCCTGTATTTTATTCGTTAGTGTTGTAATAGTACCTAGTTTAAAGTTTAATAATTAATTTATAACTTTTATTATTTTGAAGGTGTTAAGAGATTGATCCAGTTTTTAAAATATCCTTTAATTTTTGTTAATTAGTGATCTAATACTCTTGTTAAAAGTTTCATCTGTGTATTTTTTTCATTAATTTTTAGAGGTTTTAGAGATTGTTTAGTTTTTTTAACACCCTGTATTTTTTCATTAATTAGTGTTGTAATAGACCCTTTTTAAAAGTTTAATCAAAATTTTATTTCAAATTTTATTATTTTGAGGTTTTAAGAGATTGGTTCAGTTTTTAAATACCCTGTATTTTTCGTTAATAGGTGATCTAATAGACCCTTGTTAAAAGTTTCATCCAATTTTTTTTAAATCCATTAATTTTGAGAGGTTTTAGAGTTTATTTAGTTTTTTAAACACTCTGTATTTTTTTCATTCATTAGTGTTGTAATAGACCCTTTTTAAAAGTTTAATCCAAATCTTATTTAAAATTTTATTATTTTGAGGGTTTTAAGATATTGGTTCAGTTTTTTTTAAATACCCTGTACATTTTCGTTAATTAGTGATCTCTTGTTAAAAGTTTCATCTAAATATTTCCATTCCATCCATTAATTTTTAAATGTTTTAGACATTGTTTAGTTTTTTAAACACCCTGTATTTTTTCATTAATTAATGTTGTAATAGACCCTTCTTAAAAATTTAATCAAAAACTTGTTTTAAGTTTCGTTATTTTGGAGGTTTTAAGAGATTGGTTCATTTTTTTTAAATACCCTGTATTTTTTTATTAATTAGTGATGTAGTAGACCCTTGTTAAAAGTTTCACCTACAATTTTTTAAATACATTAATTTTCAGTTTTTAAAGATTGTTTAGTTTTTAAACACCCTGTATTTTTCATTAATTAATGTTCTAATAAACCCTTGTTAAATTTCTGATAAAAATAATTTTTATTCCATTAATTTTTAGGGGTTTTAGAAATTGGTTGGGGTCTTTTAAACGCCCTGTATTTTTCGTTAATTATTATTCTAAAGAACCCGTGTTAGACGTTTTACCAAACACAATTTTTTAGTTCTCTTAATTTTAAGTTTTTTTAACGGTGAAAAATTTTTCAACACTTTGTATACAGAACCGTCTTTCGCACGTTTAATAACCGTTCCGAAGTTAAATTTTCAAAAATAAAATTTCCTCGAAATTGGAAATTTTATTTTCTCCTTATCAATTTTTATATTAACACCCTGTCTATCACTGTTAAATTATAGGAGTAACATCTTCGAATTTTATGAATGAATTGTGACGTGTAAAGGCGGAGCTTTATTGCAAGTTCCACCCAAACGTCTCACGTACCAAGTTAAAATTTCAGTAAATTTAAGAAATTATTGGAAAATTTGGACCCATTTTTCTCAGTCATTTTTGTATATATTGGAATGGGACAAACGTGAAAAATCATTAAAAAATATACCTATAACTTGCTCGTGGCCGAATTTCCGCTTATAAGGACAACAAAATCGAAAAATATTTTTGCTGTATTTCTGAATTTATTATCAAAATTCTAACGCGAGGAAGTAATAGATAATTATTAAATAGAAATACAGTTAAAAAATGAAATTATTCTGCCGGAAAATAAAGGAGAAAAATGGGTTACGGTTATTCAGGCACTGCGAAACCAGCCTTAAGGCGGGGATTTTGTAGAATTTGTATTTTCTTTATTAACATGAATACTTATATTACAATTCACGCAATTTGAAAAATTAAATCCTTCCACAATTCTACCACTATCAATAATTGAAACGACAGCATTCCTAAGTGACGTTTTAGCAGTATCCGCTGATTTTGATGCCACTGAAAGCAGTTTTCGGGCATTCGAATTTTAACTGTCCAACGAATCTTCGATGTATACCTCGGCGACTGTTAAAGATTTCCATCTCCCATGCCGCTTAATTGTCGTTAAATTTGCTCCACTATCCGCTAGTAAGCTTGCCGACGAACGCCGAAAACAATGTCCAGTATAGAGGTTAGAATTTGGAAGTTGCAGAAATTTAGCAATAGCAGCAGGAAATTTTCCAAACGTATTTATTCCCACAGCGTTTTTCGTACACTTGCCTTTCACATACTTTAGGAAAAGCGTCCGATGTCCCACATTTGCTGGACGAAGAGCCATATATCTCCAGTAAAAATCCAAATAAAATTCTTCAACGATACTGAAATTTTGTGCAACCTTGGTGTTGGTATCTGATAACGCAATATTGAACTGGAAGCGCCCACAATTTCCAAGTTGTCGAGAGTCAACTGGCAAAGCTCCTCTCTACAGCAGGCACCAAATATTCCCAAAAAAGTAGCTACTTTCATCATAAGATACTCGTCATCCGGTGCGCACTTCAAAAACAGTTCAATTTGGTCTCTGGTCAATATCTTGATTTTTTGGGTTGATAACCTTCTTCCTGACGCTTCAGAAACGCAATGAGCTTAAAATACTTGCTGATGTCTACGTCGCTATTTATTCGTAGCTTTAATCATAAAATAATTAGACCATAGAGATAAGGATTTCCAAACTTCGATTTCCTCTCAAAATAGGTCAAGAATACATTTTCAGTATATTTTCCAGGAAATCCCTTCTCTTCGCACTACTTCACAAACTTTTTGTATGCAATTTCATCCAATTCATTGAATCCGGGATTTTCTTGGTAATATTTCAGTGGCGGCTGGTGCTAAGGGGCACAAGGGCACGTGCCCACCCTTCACTGTACATGTCACGAAGAAATATATGATGCTATTATAGATTTATATATTTTTTTGTAATTCTATTATCGGTTGCGAAAAACTACTCAAAACTTATTTCCCGTCAACCATCCAAGCGCCGAACTATATCAAACTTTATTTCCTGGGAACCCAAGAATTGTCTCCAAACGTGGCTCATTTTCCGACGTTCGGGACTCCTCGGAGTAAATGAAATTCGCCGATTTAAAGCCGACAAAGGGCACTGAAATACGTGTCTCTATCCCTTCTCCACTAGTCTCCACTGTCTCCAATCTCCATCACTCCGTCTCCCTCCGGCATTCAGTTTTCAGTTCTCAGTAGTCGCTTGCTTTGTTTAGTACGTACTTGTATATACAAATATATTTCGCTTGCAGAATAGTTGTGTAAACAAATTTGTGTTTTAACTTTGCTGGCTTTAAAGGTGATTTCTCATTATAGATATAATTTTAGAGTGATTCTGTGTATGTGTACATACTTATTAAAAGAAATGGATCCGGAACCAGAAATAAATTCTGTTCAGTATCTGTTAAAAAACAATCCAGTGCCATTTGATCAAAAATATTTAATTAAAAAGAAAGGTAGGCCTACTGATTTATATATTAATTACGAATCTACAAGTAAAGCTAGAACATATAATAGAGTTTTTAATAGAAACATATACAAGAAATATGGTTGTTCTGTGACAAATAAATTGTTATGTTTTGTTTGTTTCATATGTTACAGCGTGGACCAAATACGGACTTGACGATTTAAAGCACATAGCGGATAGGGCCAAAAAACATGAAAATTCTGTGACTCATTTAAAAGCATATATGGACTTTAGTGTTTTAGGAAAAACTGACATACGTGAACAATTAGATATACTCGCGTCAAGAATTCAGACGTCTACGTCACGGCTGACGTTTCACATTTGTTTTTATTGTCAACGTAATTTTCGATATTTGGTCGCGTTATAAACAGTCATTTTTTGGAATTTAGTGCAATATATAATGCAAACTTTTAGTCGAGTATGTAGTTTTATAACTATCAGTTGCAGTTTCTTAAATATTTTGATGAAAATATAATTAATTATTCATTTGTTCATATGACGTAAGTCGTCTGAATTATTGTCGCGAGTATAGTGCGTATTTGCGCTATAAGTTAGGACCTCGGTTAGAACATAATAAACAGGTGGAAAAAATCGTCACATTTTGCGTCGTTTAATAATGTGTATAAAGTTTTTTGTGGAGCCTTCGAATTAGCCTTGCGCGGTCATGACTTCGTTCAAAAATCCAGGCATTTATATAGGTTTAATTAACTTTTCTGCAGAATTACATTCTGTTCTTGCAATACGTTTAAATGAATCTAAATTTATTTTTTGTGCCCACCCTTTGAAAAACCCACGGGCCGCCACTGGGTAATAAGTCCAAAGTAGGTTGGTTGGCCGCTTCAATTGATTTCTTTAAAGGGATTGTTCTTTTCCATATTTTCTTTATACTTTTTAAGCAAAAAGACACAACGTTTAAAAGTGACAAATCCAAAGCTTTCAAACTTTCGTAAATTATGAATACAACAATGGTTGCCACCATGATAACTATATATCACTTCAAAAATTTGATATACTGCCTACGATGCTATTTAAAACTTAACTTATTTATACCCGGGTTAATTCTTTTTAATGCTGTTTGTAGAAAAAATATTGTATGATGTTTATGTTAAAAGTGTTTCTAAGGCACTGATGTAAATTGCAGCAACTTTTACATGCGTGCCTTAAAATGCATATTTAACACTCGCATCATAAATAGCTTTCAGAATGCATAATATTAGCCTTGTTCGCGGTAGCGATTCCGAACTAGTTCAGGATTAATTTACGAATCTGCTCAAGCGCAGTTTGAATTTGATCGTCCGAAATGCAAACTGCGCTTGAGCACATCCATAAATTAATCCTGAACTAGTTCGGAATCGTTACCGCGAACAAGGCTATTATTTTATTTGGATTACCATATTTATACATATACCACCCTGTATAAATGATAAATTATTATTTCTTATCCATCTATCTTATTATAATAAAAAATCTACAATGTCTAATGTTTAAAGAAAATTCTTAAAATATTAGGAATAAGTAGGTCACTAACAATGAGGTACCTATTATTAGAGTTTTGAAAAGAACTTAAAATAGAGTACAAAGGAAGCGACAGCTGTCTTTGAATGTGCACCTGCCACACTTCAATAATGTTCTAGAGCAATAAAGCCAAACGTAGACTCATAAAAAGAAATAAAAGGTAGGTTTAATGTCTAATATATTAAAATATGTACCTAGTAAAATTGATTTCAATGAGAATATCTTACTATAATATTCTAATTGTCTATAATATTGCTGTTTTATCTTTTTATTATTTTAATGTTTAAATACTATATGTAAATATTGTGATGTTTACAGTTTATCAAGGAATTAATGCAGTTATTAACTATATCGCGGATACGCCGTCACGATGATTATTATACAGGGTGACTCACGGTCATATAAATCAGTAACAGAAAAACTGCAAAAAATAAATGACAGAATTCTGCATAAAATTATTTTAAGGTCCTTAACATTAACTTAGCGGCTGCTCGTTTATTTATGTCGTCTTATATCATTTCCAAAAAAATTAGCACCGTCCGCCTGTGCATTACACGGGTAGCTCGTCAATTCACACATACGGTACTGTGCGCCGACTGTGTCGTAACCGTGCACCGACTGTGTTGTGTTGTGCATATTCACACCAATCATGTTATTACGTGCCACAGTTGGTTAGTTTGCATCATGGATCCAAGAGAGGAGGAATACCAGCGGCAAAATCGCGACACCTGAAAATGAACGAGCGCTGGCCGAAACATGACCACCGCCCTCTGGTCGCCTTCCAATATTTCTCACTAGAGCGGTTTTGCACGTACCGTGCTCCTACCGTGTCGGACCGTAACCTTGACAAATCGCTTTCAGAGCGGTCGGAAGCAACACAGTCAGAGCACAGTATGTGCCTAGATATACATGTGTGAATTAAACAGTGCAATTCAATACATTTTCAATGGAAACTTCAGGTGATAGATTTAGTTCAAATCGACACAGTCGGTGCACAGTGGGTGCCCAGTACCGTATGTGTGAATTGACCTTTAAGTGCACGGTGATTTTCTGAGTGCTGCACATTTCGGCAATTCAATCAAATAGCGCCTCTCGTGTTCACTTTTGTTACATATACTAATTATTTAAACCATCCCCAAAGGTAGCAATCAAAGGGATTAAAATCTGGTGACCTTAGTGGCCAATTTTGGAAACCTGGGATGAAGCGGCAATTTCTGCTTTCTCTGTAAAGATCCGCAATTTCCGAATCTGTATAAGAAAAAACGTTCCTTTCACATTAACCTAGCTACCATCTGATGCTAAATAGTTTGTCATAGCTTGCAGAACACTGTAAAAATCTATGTACGTCACTGCCCAACAATCTAGTCAGGTATTTAATGGTTATTAAACATTTATTATTGGTATTCAATAGGCATGTGTCAAAAATCACTTCGATCTGTGTGACGAAAATTAATGAATTTTACAGAATAGAACTTCGATCATTTTCCTCATGATACAATTACAACACGATAAAAACAAGTAACTACAAATCAAATTAAATTCAACGACTTTTTAAAAGGCTATATTATGCAAGCGTACACGTTGATTTTCAGAACTATTTTGGGAGATAATTACAGTAGAACGTTTGTGCATATGCCGAAAGCGTCCATGTTATCTCAATTGGTGTAATCCATCATCTTAACATGCGCAAGGTATAATGAAAACGTTTGCAAATAACAATCTTGTGCAAGCACAAGCCCCTTGACACCGCTTGATGAATGCGGTTTTATCACGAACTGTTATTAAGATCGAATTCGCAAGCAGAAAATCAAAAATAAAAAACGCTAGTGGTACAGAACTAAGGGGCTAAATGCGATTTTTCAAAATATGTTTATACTTATTGTATATCGAAATAGCAAACGGTATATTCAACCTAATCTAACAAGGTATTTAAAAAATATTGTTTTCCTGCCAATTATCTAGGTATACCTACTTAAAGGTCAAGACCAACAAAGTAACATATTAAATATTTAATAATAGTAACATTGACATTTATACGTAACATTATATTTATATTATCGTATAGTTTCGTTTATTTTCATTATAAAATATTTATAGCAAATTATATACAGCTGTCTAAAAAACTGTCAGTAAAATTTGCAAGCCTGGGAAATAAG
Source organism: Monochamus saltuarius (assembly GCA_025584915.1). Classification (NCBI taxonomy): domain Eukaryota; kingdom Metazoa; phylum Arthropoda; class Insecta; order Coleoptera; family Cerambycidae; genus Monochamus; species Monochamus saltuarius. The sequence continues at coordinate 24,549,034 of CM046727.1, read as the reverse complement.
AATAAAATGATGAAGACGGAGATTCCAATGCTTGTCCTGAAATAGATGTGAACACTATATTAATTGGCAACCTTTACAAATAAGAAGATAAGATATGTAGTATCAAAAACGCTGTAAGTTATTGTGTTAAAAAAAATGAATATTTTTTGACTGAGCTGATATAAATAATACATATTAATTACTGCTAATCAGGGTTCTCAGCAATTTTTCAGAACCAAATTCCCTGACATTTCCAGGTTTCCCTGACATACTTTTTTAAAAGTCCCTGACAAAAAGCATACAAAATATCATATTTTTTAAAACTTAATAAGAGACATGGATATTTAATTTTATTAGAAATATTTATTTCAGTCATTGCAACACATTGTACTGTGTTAAATATTAACAAAAATAAATATTTAAGAAATCTAATAGAAATATGTATAAAATGCATATTTAAAAGATCTAATAGAAATATGTATAAACAAATACAACAAAAACCAATAAAAATAGATTTTACTACTGAGCAAACAGCTATATATTTATATTTAAATTTATTTATTTATTTATATTTAAAATTGGTTCAAAACACTATATGTTTGCATTGAAACAGTAACGTCACACAGGTCGCTTTTTAAACCGCGTTTAAAACGTCCGCTGAGCCCTGTTTGAACTCTTGATAAGGTCTATGCAGCAGTTGCTAGATAGAGATTTCAAAATCGGGGTGATTTAATTTTTCAGATTTTATGTTTAAAATGGTTGATACTTTTATATTTCTTATCTTGTTTATTTAAAAAGGAATTGGTTGTGGATTATTGTATGTACCTCTACTAATTTTAACGTATTCTTAGACATCTTAAATTACATTACAAAAGCATAATCCAATTACTTTTCCCTCCAAATTTCATTAAACCTGTCACTTACACGAACATGTATGTAATTATTTGTTTTTGGTTTGCAGTTGCTAAAATCAATTCCATGTTTTTGTTGCAGATCTCACACAAATTCCAAATATATATACAAACAAGTTCAACAACATGAAATGAAATGAATGAAATATATTAATAATTTCTGCCTCTAATAATCGTTCTATTTTAATCCAAATCTAGTGTAGCTTTGTTATAAATAAATTGTATAAACAATAATCAAAAAGTGTGAGTGTGATGTTAAAGAGAAACAAATATTTAATGATGTTACGTTTTGAAAATATACATTTTCTTGGTGCATTACATAAGTAACGTCACCATTGAATACGTCTTGAAACAAGCGATGAATATGTATAAAAACAGCTATACACTCCAGATACATCTGTTTCTTTATATCAATCTGCGGGTACGTGTGATGAAAACAAACAGAAATAGGCAACTGGGTGCGTTCATTAAATAAAGAATTTAGACACGGCATGAGTAGCATTCAGAAATTTTCCTGACGACAATAAAAATTCCCTGATTTTTGACAATTATTGGCACTTTCCCTGACGTTTCCCTGACAAAGTTCAAATTCCCTGACATTTCCAGGTTTTCCCTGACGCTGAGAACCCTGCTAATGTACTAAAGGCCCCAAATTACACTTTTACATAGTAGTTTAAGATTCAAGGTGTACAGAGATTTGTAGCTTGTTTCAAACTAATTCTTTTTATATAAAAAAATACATATTCGACATTTTTATGGGGCTCTATAAATTATCAAACGTTTTTCAAGCAAAAGACGACGTCTTGTTTATAAGCTAATTTTTTGAGATAATTAATTACAAAATAGTATCACGACTACAAAATAAATTTTCAAAAATTATGGCATCAAAAACATAACACATAGGTACCCCAACTTGGGGCTGTCTACAAAATGAATGTTAATTTTTCAGAACACGTATATATAAACAAAATTTAAATTCACTTCCACAAGAATAAATTACACCTTTTTAAATCAAAAAAATTTAATGGATTCAATCAAATCTGGAAAATATTTATTTATTTATTACTTCCAAATGAATTTATGAAACAACTCCGTATTATCTTAAATATTGTTTGTTCAGCATCCAGTAGTCATATGTACTATTTTTATTAATTCGCTTCAATTCATTAGTGGTATATCATTCATTCAACGACGATTTAATTATGGCTGTAAATCACTCGAGTGAATTTCAGCCATTATATGCAAATAATATTTGAGCAAACTTTTTATTGAAAACATACAATATTTTGACACATAATATGAACCTAACATAACATATAATTTAAAACCGCCAAAACACCTTACTTTCAAGTTTGGCATTTGTCGTTCACTTGATAAATTAAAAAAATAAAACTTTAATTAACAAACTTCCACCATCATTCGGAAAAATGTTAATATTAGCGTAAAGCTTCATTCACATAAGATTAGTGCGGTTGCATAGGCACTGCAGACAAGTTATTAAACAGGACGCCATATTCTTGAAATAGTGTTTTCTACAAGTTCAAATAATTTTAGATATTTAATAACTGAATAATCTAGGGTTTAGCAAATAATAGGAATGTTAACTTATCCCACCTGCAAATATTCAAAGATACTGAAGTAAAACGGCTAGAAATACGGATGACTTTTGTAACGTTCAGATAAACTTAACAGTTACGCCCTCGGTTACGCCTTTGTACTGCAGTTGTATGGCAAAAGCTAAAAGCATTTTAGCTTTTACCATTCCTTTTCCAACAATCATACAAGGACCAATCAGAAAACAGTTTTTTTGACCGTAAACAGAAGATTCACATTTTTTCAGGTTAAGTTTTTAAATTAGATTCTAATTTAGATATTTAGTTTAGAATTGATTTGTTTCTAAAAAAATTGATGAAGAGGACTGTTTGGTTAAGAAACTGTTACTTTTGCTGCTCTTATTCGCAGCGACGTCAATATGTATACATGCAAAAAAAATGAAAAGAACTCGGAGATGGCGGGTGCGACCTATTAACCGCAGAAAGCACATGCAAGGTGATTTCTATAATTTATATAAATGCGAAATGAGAATTATATTTTCATTTCACCCGAATGACAGTGGCAGTGTTTGATGACTTGCTGAAATTAGTGCGGCCTCACTTAACCAATCATTCAAATATACCATCTATATATTCCTGCAAATTGTAGGCTTATATTTCATCTAGGGTAGGCTTTTAATTACTATTCGGTATTCGGCAAATGATACAAACCAACAATTTCCGTAGATAGGGACGTAGTTGAGAAAACATAAACATAACCTCTTCATGTGAAGGTCAAGAATCTTGAGTTTTTTCATGTTGCCAACTTACAACGGAAAAATTCCCCAACTTCTTAAGTCTACAGTAATTTTATGTAAACAGAGTAAATAATATTTAACACCATACAATTTCAATACAACAGTACAACTGCAGTGCCATTGCACTAACGTTTATCTGAACGTTACTTTAGGCTTTCACGCAGGAGGCGCAGATTTAATTGCTGACACTGGCGAATTTTTATTAGTTCATTCCAGATTCTTTGAAACCAGTCAATAAAGACTTATTTGAGCACTAGTGAATACTAGACAAAACTATTTAGGAAACTCATGCATATTTATAGGATTGTTGTAGACACTATTACTTCAAATTATCTGAGAGATAGCAAAGAAGCTGAAAAATTTAACATTTCAACTATAGCTAATGTTCACTATGTTTCATTGTTTTAGCTTAATAGGCAAGGAAGAAGAAAAATCGATTATTTCACCTTTTTTTTGGACGTAAATTTTGAGGGAGGTTTTTTCAGAATATTACATAAAAGACCCATCTTTATTTTCATAAAAAAATTATAAATAATATAATAATTAAAAATATAAATTTTCTCACATATTTAGACACCCTGTATATCAAAATTAGTCAGTATCCACAAACCATATCGTTATCGATAGCATTTATTCTTCAATTTGTACAGATCACTCATTCGATTATATAATTCAATAACAACAATTAAACTACCTTATTCACGTAGATCTACGTTATTAAGTCTAAAAGATAAAAAGTTACATCAAATCTTAATTTTTAATCCCAATTAATTATAATTTGTACTAGAAGAATGTGATGACGTTATAATGTTCAATACACGCTGATAACTATTTGTCATTTTAATTCAACCTGTTTTCATCATCATGCGCCTAATTTTAAATGAAGACAGCTTTTGAAAAGTCAAGTCACTTTTCTCAATAAATTCTTAAAACAAATAATAACAAAAATATTTGCACTTAAATGCCGTAGCAGGTTGTATGTATGAGCAGTTTTCCTGTAAGGTGTCAACTTAATAAAAAATCTTTCGTTCGCATACTATAAAAATTCCACGGGACAACTACAACCAAGACATAATGGGGTAGGTTGTAGATGAGCCTGTCGCATTTTACAAGCCGAAGAAGCTATAATACACACCATAGAGGAAAATCCTTTAGTGACTACTCATTTAATAGCAAACCAAGGAAATGTTTTCCATTAAATCGTATAGGGCTCCGTTAAAACATTTTTACTTCTATCATACACAAAAAGTGCTTGGACTACAACTCCTGGATTGTCCACGAACATTGCAATTACTTGTAAATAAATATTTGTACTCAGCTATACTCCCGATGTATCTGACGTCGGCTTTATCGAAATACAAGAATTGAGTGCTGGGTTGTCAGACGTTCTTTTTGTAGTATTGTTCGACTAAAAATTGGTGTATTAGGCCTTTCCTTGAATACAAACCACATAGAAACAGACACGCCAAAACGAAACTTTCCAACCAGCAGAACAGTTTTATTATTTTCAGGATATAAAACAACTATGTTTTATTGCCGTATTATTATTGCTTTTGAAATACATATTTGTTTTACTATAGCGGTAAATATCATTATTTTGTTGTCATTAACTGAAATATTTTATAAATTAATCATAAGAACGTTTTGGCAGCCTAATAATACATACGGCAGATATATAAATATTTGATAAACATTTCTGTGTGACAAGCTTATAAATGTTTTTTAGTTCCGTAACTAAAAACTTTTATTTTATTTTATTGCATCCAATAGAAAAACAAGAAATAAATCGAAAACGGTTAAATTTATCGACATAAAACAAGTATACCTTATTTGTGAAAAATAGATAGGAAAACAATATTTTTCTATTAAAACTTTCGTACACACTGATAAAAAAGTTATAACCAGTTTTTATCAACCAAGAGTACATTTCGTAGCGCCCTCTAGCGACTACGACAAAATTAAGTACGGATTCGTTTTTCTCGTCCCAGAAAACCCCTAATCCAAATATTTAAAAGAACCCTTTGAAAACTTTCTAGGAATTTTAAGAATTTGGAATTCAAAATTTAAACTTTAACGCCCTGTAACTTTTTTATTAGACACAAATGGTCCAAGGTAAATTTGGCTTTATCGCATTATTTTGATGTAAGGAATCTACTCTTGCTCTGAGTCCCATTAATTTCTGGACACCCTGTATAAGTATTTTTTGTTTCTGTTTCCTTGTAACAAAATTTCGACGGCGAATAAAGTGCTTTATAATATGGTGCCGATTTTGATTGTATAGTTGCTATATGAACATTCTTACAATGTTTTTGCGAATTATGCTGTCTTATAAAATTTGTTTAAAAAACGTTTTTCTAGCTGTTATAAAATACCAAATTGCTAGGTGGGTTGAAATAGTACCTATGAGTTGTTACACTTCTACCTGTAATCTACAACAATGTTTTTTTAAAAACTATATTTTATTTAAAAGCTATTTTACGGACCCATTTCAGTCCCTAAAAATAAATGAGTCTTCCTCAGACTCCATCCCAAAAAAGTGCCATAACAACATTATTTTATATAAAATAAACGTCAATTACATTACAATCCAGTTACTATGGTGCTATAGTAATTAAAATCTGATTAATCATACATAATAAGAGGTTTGAATATGTTTTTTGGGAGCTTTAACAAAAAAATGTTATTTGTAACATGTACCTAATTGGGTGTAATGGACCGATTTCATTATCTCCAGAAAGTTGCTTATTAAAAATTGGTTACTTTCACATCCTCTATAAATCCTTTGACGGAATGCATTTATTTTATTCCACACAAACTACAGACACAGTGTAATATTTACATTTTCCTAAATTATATCAATATTTGTATAAGATAAATGGAACTGAATAATGCACAAATACATAAATAAGTGCTACACATTTTGAAAGTAATCGGCAATTATCAAACGAACGATAAATAATATTAATAAATGTTCTTTTTTAATTCCTATACACGTGACTTATCCATGCTAACCACTATATAGATGATATATTGCAGTATATGTAACTTTACTACATATAAATTGCTTATGGTTGAATATATCGAGAAAAATACTGACTGATACATAGGTGCTGTTTATTTGAATGAAACTTATTGAGAAAATCGTAACTAATGAATAACATTTCATATTTATACTTTTAATGAATATAACAGAAAACATATGTAACTGTGAAAATCTTTTTTTCCTATACTGACTGGTCACAATACGAAGCATTTTAAACAAAATGTCAAAAAATAATTATTTGTATCTTATGTTTTTTAACAATTAAGGCAGTTCTACGCCACTGGTGATAATAGGAACATACTGAATAATTCGACCTAAGATATCCCATTACAACCAGAACTATTGTTGTTTTATCACGAATGATTTCCAAATAAAGAAAATATATAGATAATAAAAATTTCGAAATCTTGAACACCCTGTATCTTGGAAACGGTGAACTTTTAAATATAGGTATATTTGGGTAAACTTGGATGCCAGTGATACCTGAGACACCCTGCTGAAAAAAAGAAACGAACGGCTATGAAAATTCTAAGCAAAAGCGAGCTTGGAAGTCGAAAATATTCATATTGAACTATATTTAGTGGAAAAACTGTTTCTATTTTTATTGCATTCATCTGCCATTCTACTACAGCGTTTTGTGATCATGACAAACATAAACGTTCAAATCAACGCCATATTTAGTCCATTTTCTGTGAGATTTTCAATCATAATAGGTTTGTTTCAACAACAGCAAGAATCCATTCTGAACCGTCCAGAACTAGTCAGTCAATTCAGTTGATAATATACTATCGGCGATTACGACGTAAAACGGTGTTGGTCAAACATTTCTCACAGTTCTGAACCAGTTCTCAACAGCTGTTGGAACAGACCTATTAATTACATATTGGGTTACAAAATTACTAGAAAATGCAATTTATTAAAAAATACAATTAGTTTCCTTCGAGTATCAACTGAAATACAAATAAAACATTTGTTGGTTTTTGCATAAACGTAGAAATAATATTGTATGCAACTCGTACAAAAAGTGTTTATTGCACCCGACGTGTTGTCCAACTCGGCCTAACCTTACTTTTTGCACTTGTTGCATAAATAACTATTAAAAAAGCACGTGTGGGATAATATAAGTCATTATGACATTCGAAACGCTGTGTCTGAAAACTCCGCGCCGAAAATTTAGAAAGTACTTGAAAAAAATAATGTGATGTTTGCTTTACTTTTTATAGGGCGCTGCAATTAAAGAAATATTTTATCTAAAAACATAACACGTGTGTCAAATTTGGAAAATATTGTTATAGTATTAAAATAGTTAAGACAAGACAAATTAAAAACAATAACTTTGAGGTTACTCCCCCTGATTTTCTTGACAGAGTTTCCATACACTGTATAATTACTTTATAATCAATCACTATTACTTAACTCTACTTAACTTAATTGCAAATAATATGGCTTAAAAAATAAAGCTGTGAATTATCGGGAAGGTATTAGTGAAATATTTTTTAAAATTTTATTCGTATCATAATAAACAATTGGTATTATTCAGACAGTGGTTAAAATGAGATACAATTTTCATTAATTATTTTCTACAAATATTAAATATCATAAATTAAATCGAACAACAGTTTGATAAACATTTGACTTAATAAATCACAGTTGGTAAACATCATTTATTACAGCAAAAGCGTTTTAAATTTTAATGTGCATCATAATTAAATAATAAATAGAACAAGTATTTCTTAATCTCCATTTTATCTGGCAAAAATAAAATGTTATAAGTTATCATACCTTAATAAAGATTTGTTTCTACTAAAAGAACGTTCAGGCAAGCATATCACTAGCACATAACAATACTCGTGATGTAGTGGTTATCGAAAATCTCGGATTACTTATTTGATACGGCCTAGAGAAGTGATTCGTATCGACCGCGGTTTTAAACTGTCTGCCGCGGCAAACAAACCGAGTTATCAATTATTTAGTCACTCCTTCGATGCAAACGTGCACTTTACTGTAAAAACTTGATTCGTTTGGTTACTCAAAGAACAACCTTCTTGAGCAGTGGCCAAAATTCGTCTATAGCAGCTCGGTGCCACGGAAAATTTTAGAGCAACATATTACGGCTGTAGCTTAAGATCTATCTTATTTTTCGTTAAATATATTCAACATATTTAACAATAAACAAGGTTGTTGGCAACTATTTTTGACATTAATATTTCATGACTACAATAATAACCGGTGGAAGTTTTCCATTGTCTCAGTTGTACACGTTTTAACCTTACAAAATATCTACTACTATTTATTGTACACCATAATTTTTTCCCGGCGTGTTTTTTTTAAACTGCAATTTAGGTTAAACTATATCATCATATGGAGTCGATTTGAATAAAGAAAGGTATTTTAAGCTAATATATAATACAGTAAAAAATGTTGCAAAAGGGCGATTCCGCTGGAAACGATTGTCTACATCAATTTCTGAATTATAGTGTTTATTACTTTTTTTGGAGCCAATATAAAGAAAAATATATGAATTTAGTAATAAAACTACTTTTTCGGACCTAAATTCATATTTGAATTTTTAGTGCGCTTAGAAACCATAACATTTGAATGTTTGGTGCGAATTGAACTGATTGTAATATTCGGATCGCGGGTGCCATAAGTTTGATTCTTAACATGAAGGTGTCATTTATCATATTTTATTGATTTATCAAGCCTTGAATAGTAATATTATGCTATGTGTTATTAGTGGTTTACATTTAGTAAGTGTTTATGTTAATATGTCGCACTTTTTATAGATAGGTTGGTTAAAATCACAGCAGAAGAACGGAAAGAGACTGCATCACAGACATATATGAAAAAACTGAATGAAAATGCTGAACTCTATGCAGATCGGTCAGTGGTTTAAGGTGTCAGTACTTAAATCGAGGTGACTAGATCGCTGTAAGTTCGATCCCCGCGGCCAGTAGATCGTATATAAGCTATATTCGTAGAGAGGATTGGCATCCCCTCTGCGGGTATGGTAGGGTGGAAGAATGTTGGCTTGGGTCAATGTGATTTTTTGATACCGTTTGACGTTTGACTACCCCTTAATGAATGAAGTTTTCTAGGTTTCCCTCATTCGTGCATTGAATGGTGGTTAGGGCCTACCAACGTAAATCGTTCCTGGGCCCAAATGCGGCCTGCTTAATAATGAATGAGGGGTAAGTACAGATATTATTATTATTATCATACCTGTCGATAACGGGCTCGTGATTTGAAACGGGGAGATTTAATGAAAAGGAAAATTAATGCCGATGAAAATTTGAAAATGGTGGCCAAAATCAGATTAAGAGAGAGGATATTGGTTCTGACGACAATTGATGGTAAACACTTCATTCAAATCGTGAATGACATAGCAGACGTTCATTTTGAAGATATTATTGCAAAATTAAAAGCACCAAGGAAGAAAATTGATGGCAATATGTTAATAGAATTTTCGGCGAAAATTGACGTATTTGAAAATAAATAATTAACTTTAGTAACACACATTATTTGATCTCTTGTTTCTTTTATTTATGTGATTATAATGGCGTTTATGTCCACGTAATTTAGACGTGTTGCACCCGCGATAATTTGGCGTTGCACCCGCGATTGCTTAAACAGTGAATAATTCACAGTTTATTTTTGTTTTCTATAATTTTTTTATTACTGAAAGGTTGATTAATTTGTTCATATGAATAGTTATAAACGAATCAAAAGAGTACAGGTTCAAATGTAGCTTTTCAAACAATAAATTCATATTTTTTTAATTATTTTATTAGTAGGAAGCCTTAAAGGAGTCTAAATGTTGCACCCGCGATAATGGAATCGCACAAAAGCTAATAATAAAGAAATAGGGTGTTATAAACAAAAGTCCAAATCTCATAAACTCCTTTAATTTATTTTGACTACCGGTTTCGTAGTACAATGACTACATCTTCAGGTCTCCAAGGACTACAATATAAACAAACAACCTATTATATGACTTACGTTGGTATTTGATAGTTTTTTGACAACTCTTGTTTTATTAAAATGTAAGTATTTATTTTTGTTTAATATTAATAATATCTTACCAATTTTTTTAAATTTGTATTTGTAAGTCATATAATAGGTTGTTTGTTTATATTGTAGTCCTTGGAGACCTGAAGATGTAGTCATCGTACTACGAAACCGGTAGTCAAAATAAATTAAAGGAGTTTATGAGATTTGGACTATTGTTTATAACACCCTATTTATCTACTACTCATACGGGTTAACCATCTTCAATAATAATAAAGAATATATGGGTAGATAGTGTGGGTGTAATTCAACGCTGGTTGGGACTTTAGTCCACAGAGTAGTTAGTTTCACACAATATTATTAATACCTAAAAATATATAAAAACTTTTACATAAAGGGTAAACATTATTCAAGTAGGTATTGTCATATTTAATTTAAAATTGACAGGCTAATGTCACTTTTGTCATTGTCGATTTTAATTTATATAATAATTGCTATAGTTAGATATTTGACTCAACTTAAAGGAGGCCACCTGAAGAAGCAATTCTAAAAATGCAGAAATAGGTCAGATCGCATCTATTGTGGCTGAATTATCGAGTTTCCACTCTCAAAAGTGGAAGTTAGATATTTATAGTGTTTTCATTAAACCAGGTTAGTAAATTTAGATAGATTAATTTCGTTAGATAATTTTTGAATAGAGCTTTGTCTGTGGAATTGTTCATTAGCATACCAGGATGTTTGGTACAGAGAACATACATATGACTTCCATTGATAGGAATTGTAGGAGATTTGATTTATATTAGCTTAAAATACCTTTCTAATACAGTAAAAAACGTCAATTCAGGTTCTCTTCTGTCGGTTGCCTCGCCTCCTACAGCATACTGAGGTGAGCTAACAAGATCAAAAGAGGTATATGTCTGGTGTACTGCTAATGAATGACTTTGAATGTTTGCGATAAGTATATATTTCCTTATACACATATATAATTAACAATTACTTAGTAACAAGTATTTAGGTTTTTTTTACCGTTTTCGATATTCCTCCGAAAATTATCAAAATTTGACAAAACAACGATTATGTTTCCATATCCGTATATAAAATTAAAACGGTAGAAGAGCAAAATCATATCCTATTCCCCAGTCCCTAATTTTCTCACAGTTTCAAATGCTATGTAATAACAAACAAATTAATTTAAACAATTGTCTGATAAAATGGTGAATGCGCCAGGATACAACGACAAATGACGGATTTAATACATAATACATATTTTAATAATAAATTTTAAAGAGAATTATACCTAGTTGATAATAAAATAATGGTGAGTCATTCACTTAAAATATTTATTAACCTATCTATCGTCTACTATAAACAAGTTACCATTTTATTTATTTCATTAGCATTATTTATGCTGCAACAATACCGATATCATATGGTTAATCTAAATAAGGAAAATAAAACCAAGGATAAAAGGCAATAATTATTAGGTCGATGTAAAAGGAATACATGCCGTAGTTTATACAACATACACCTTTGAAGATTGGGAAGTTAAAAACATATTTTAATGAACTGCGATCGCGTAACTCTTACTCTACGATACATATGATGCAAAAGGCATAACAGCACTTAGAAAACGCCATTTCACAATATTTGCATCACGTTATGTAAAAGGATTTTACATGACTAAGTACAAACATTTTAACCACGTGCTCAGAGAGGCCTAAATGTCAATAAAAAATTGCAAAACCCTATTTGCCCTCGGAAAATCCGCGCGTGTAGCAATCATCGTCCAAGATGGTTTAGATCTGTCAACTACCATGCGGTCATTATTTACATCAAATAATCATACATATGTAATTGATAGATAACAATTAATCCGATTACTCTGTATCTTTTCTTCGTTGAACAGTGCCAAAACAAATTCCGTCAGAATTATCTACTAACAGAATACACACAATCCGTGTTAAATAAAATATTGATTTATTCTAAGAAAATTGAAATTTAATGTAAGGAATACCTACTAATAAAAATCACGGAATGCACCAGCGGCAGTCTTTAATTATAAAATTTTGTATGATTGCCGTAGCTCCGTTGGACCCTCGACTAGAAAAACAAACAGCACATAGGCCAGTACTATGCTATTACTTTATTTAATTACTATAAAATCTTTAAAATTAAAAATTGGTCACTAGAACTGAACCATAACATAGAAATTTGCATTGCTAGTTGCATACTCTTCAAACATCAAAAAACACTGGTCAAAACTTAGAATATTATAATAAAGAGCCAAAGAAGGATTTTTACAGAACAATGCAAACATCTAGGGATGTTATAATTTAAAATATGTAGTACTAATTATTTTATGCAAACATCGTCGATTATTGTTAATATTGTTGCTGTTGCAACGTGAAGTACACCTTGCACAGATGGCGACTGAATCAGATTCTGGTCAAAAATAACATTTCGCATATGACTCGTTGCCTTCGCAAATTTAATTATTTGTGTATTTACAAACATGTATAAAAATGCCGAGATGACGGATAAAGTGCTGATTTATGGGAAGTGTGACAAATACATATTATCGTGTGGCAGAGCAATACCAAAAACGTTTTCCGAGTTGCAAAATATTATGCCAAATCCTCTTGAACTGCATTGAACAACTGATATAATAGATAGAAAACATTTAGCGGCTAAAGGATCCGGAAAAGAAGGTGATAAGGAACAACGAGCAACTGCGGACAACGTTGTTTCTAGGTTATTGCCCTTCATCAGCGTAGTGCAGCTTAAACAAACAAGAAGAAAAACCTACAATAACCTAGAAACAACGTTGTCCGCAGTTGCTCGTTGTTCCTTATCACCTTCTTTTCCGGATCCTTTAGCCGCTAAATGTTTTCTATCTTGTATATTTACGATCCGCTTAATTCCTTTTGTTTTTGTGTTGTTCTGGCTGAGACCCTGACACAGTAGTCGCTGGACTCTCTTCCGCAGCGACTGCTACTCTTGTCCTCAAAACAGAGGATGTGTGGCACGATGCTGCAAATTAGGGATAGGTGGCTGCTGGTCATTCTCCTGTGTAGTCGTGTCATTTGCCCTCCTTTTTCCTTCTTGTTTGTTTAAGCTGCACTGTGCTGATGAAGGGCAATAACCTAGAAACAACGTTGTCCGCAGTTGCTCGTTGTTCCTTATCACCTTTTTTCCAGATCCTTTAGCCGCTAAATGTTTTCTATCTTGTATATTTACGATCCGCTTAATTCCTTTTGTACTTGTATTGTTCTGGCTGAGACCCTGACACAGTAGTCGCTGGACTCTCTTCCGCAGCGACTGCTACTCTTGTCCTCAAAACAGAGGATGTGTGGCACGATGCTGCAAATTAGGGATAGGTGGCTGCTGGTCATTCTCCTGTGTAGTCGTGTCATTTGCCCTTCTTTTTTCCTTCTTGTTTGTTTAAGCTGCACTGCGCTGATGAAGGGCAATAACCTAGAAACAACGTTGTCCGCAGTTGCTCGTTGTTCCTTATCACCTTCTTTTCCGGATCCTTTAGCCGCTAAATGTTTTCTATCTTGTATATTTACGATCCGCTTAATTCCTTTTGAACTGCTATAATGCCTTGGCGGTAAACGTGTGGCAGTGTATTTATGTATTTGTGTGTTTTTTGTTACCCTTTGTTGTTGTTCGGGTCGAGTACCTCGCTTTAAACAAAAATAACATTTGAGGAAAGGAGAGGTCCCCATCAAGCAAGTCAAAAATCTTTGCAATGAGTAAAGTATATGAATACTTGCACGATGTAAAATATAGGCAATTTTGAATTAGGCTATCGAAAAGCAACTTTTTTATTGAATTGAATTATCTCGAAGACCATTAGAGATAGATATAAGAAGGCTTAATAAAAGTCCCCTAAAATTATGCGTATAACCCAAATACATATGCAATGTTCCATTTAAAATATGCAAGTTGATGGTGTCTTCAGGTATAATTGGAGGTGCTAGAAGAGTGGCAAAATTTTATTTAAAGAGAACAACCCCTAAAACCCAAAACCTAAATTAAAATAGCAATAAAAGTAGTCTCTGCAAATTTTTATGGACCGTCATCGTAAGACAGCCTGTATCTATACTAGGTATTATATTCTGAAAGTAATTTGAAAATTAAAATATAAAAATTGTTTTAAAAAATACTACAAATTGTATTGCACAGCGTTGGGTGAATCTCAACTAAAGGATTTGTCTGAGTGTAATCATTTTGAGAAAATGACATATCCATTTTAAATTACTATATTTTGTGACCTGCATTGCCAATAGTGATGGGCAAACTCGAATAAAACTTAACCTTTAATCCGATTATTGAAACAGCCTTTAGAATCTGATTAGTTTTAGTAATTCGAACTATGTGACGTCATAGCAGTATATGCAATCCGCGGTATTTTGTGTAATAAAAAATTACATTTGAATAATCAAGTGTCAATATAATGAGCCTCATGAAAGCTATACTTAGGGAAGGCTTGAATAAATTTATCTGTGCTTATATTTCTTAAATAACTGTGGTAATGGGATAAAGAAATATAACTTTTACAAGTCTCTACTTAGTACTTACTAAACCCCGGAATATGAGTACCTAAATTTTGTCATATGATAAGTTGTACTAAACAAAACATATTTGTTGTTAATAATAGTTACGACTTCTGTTTCTTACAAGAAGCGTTTACCGTACAAACGTCTGATATGTATTTATACATAATAATTACAAATAGAATACATACACCTAAGCATAGGTACTTACTGTGAATGGTTTTCTTAGAGCTCTTTTCACAACACAGAATAATAGCTACAAGTGTTTAAAATGACTTATGTTCCTTGCATGAAAAGTTTACCGTAAAAACGTCTCGTAGCGAGAGAGTTTTGCCTAGATTCGCCGTAAACTAACTGCCATGCAGCTGGGTATGGTTACTATAAATTGTTCCATTTTTGTTTAAATACACTCACAAGCATCAAAGAAAAACTAGACAAAAATGAATCAGACTGTACGCTGTACGCATCATTATGACTAATATCACTTTTAGTTTATCAGCAGCAGTCTGACACTGCAACGTTGTAGAACGTTACAGTACGTTACAGTTTTCACGAGTTTCTCGGTAACTTCAATTGTTTACTTCATTAATACTAGTGCTGGCAAAAACCGGAAAAAAGTGAAACCGGTTAACCGGGTTCCGTAAAAACCGATTTCAGATAAAACGGGTTACCCGAATGGTGGTGAAAACCGGATAATCAAAACCGGTTATCCGAATAACCGGTTATTCGAATATTCGGTTAACCGAATAACCGGTTAGATTGACAGATGGGGTAAACATTTTTTTATGAAGATTTGGCTACTTAGGTAATTTGATAAACTTTTCAATGAAATGATTTTTGAATTCTATAGTAAACTTTAGTGTTACTTTATAATTATATAACATTTCTCATTTGGCATATACTCGTATTATTAAATATATCATAGCTAACTTGGGAATCTTTATTTTTAGGTCAAGCACGTTTAAATTTACTCAAGTTTGTCAATTAATTTTGAGGACTCTGTACATGACAGGCTAAATATGAATACATCAAAACTAAGCATAACACCTAATAAAAATAAAGATCACCTTTTTTGTTTCTAAAATATGAATTTTTAAAGTTAGCTATGCCATTTTAGAAAAAAAAAATCTAAATATCTCCAAAACAGTTCATTTTAGATGATAAATGTTATATAAAGTGACACTAAAATTCACTATATATGTAACTACTAATACTAATAACCGATTTTCCGGTTAAATCGGTTATTTGAAGAATCGAATAACCGGTTTTCGGGTTTTGTAAAAAACCGAATTATCGGAAACCGGTTAACCAAACTATCCAAAAAACCGATTTCGGTTGCCAGCACTAATTAATACTGATCCAAAAATTATGAACAAATTACGTTACAGGCACTTTTACTTAACCTTAATTGTACCTTATTTTGTAATCTTGTAACATAGTTTTGCACATTTTTGCAGTTGTATTTTTAATTTTGAAATGTATTTGTAGACATTTTTTAGAGGTTTCTATTGCTTTTAGTCAGGCATATAAGCCCTTAAAATTACAGCACTCATATCCGGACACCCTGTATATAATTAATTATAAAGTCATTGCATTGTAAAGAGAATAACTAAGGCAGCATTTAAAAAAAATTTTGCTTGTTTTCAAGGTTTACATTTCACAATTTAATATTCATAATTTATATAATGAACTTTCTGGCTCGACTATTTAATCTGATAATAATCGAGTCGGGAGCTTCCGATTATGAAATTTTCCGATTATGCCCATCACCAGGCCTTACTTTACTTTAATTAACCATTTATTGCTACAAATTTTTGGTTAGCTGATGTCCACTCGGCTACCGTTCAATAACAGATTTTCCTTTACATTTAGCAGCTACAATAATGACTGGAACTTACTCCAGATAATTTTCTAAACTTGATATTTGTTGTCTTCAGCGTGCTGAATCTCTGTATAAATACAGTTCTGTTTGTAATAGCCGCCAAAAACCACAAATAAGTGTTATCATTCAAATTGTTATTGACATTACGATAAAATTAAACAC
Source organism: Monochamus saltuarius (assembly GCA_025584915.1). Taxonomy (NCBI): domain Eukaryota; kingdom Metazoa; phylum Arthropoda; class Insecta; order Coleoptera; family Cerambycidae; genus Monochamus; species Monochamus saltuarius. Next base: position 24,532,140 of record CM046727.1, on the reverse strand, counting down.
AATTAACTAAACAATATACAAATGTGTAATAGTATTAAGGGGGAATTTGCCACCAGCAGAATAAATAAATAGACCGCTCCCGCATAACGAGGAACAACTTTTCTAAAAATAGCTCCGTACTGCCCATAGAGCAGTGTTTGACCTTGCATGGCGCCTTCTTGTAAAAGTGTACAATGTACCCAATCTAACCGTCATATAATTAAGCTGGTAACCTTTTATAAATAACTGCATATTTTTTATTAAATAGACGCTGGTGTTGACGGTTAAAAAACGTCACAGTTACGTACGAGAATATTATAATATTTTAATTTCAACAAACCTGAATGACTAGTAATTATTATTTTAAGGCAAATGTAGGATTATTTTCAAAGAACTCATGTAATTTATCAAGATAAAAGAATTTAAGCGGAAAACTGTCCTAAATCGTCAGTCAGACGTACTGTATCGTCAGGATGAACTGCGGGCTTGTTTTGTTAAACCATTCGACTCAATACAGAAATGTGCTAATGACAGAATACTGTAAGCATTAATATTTTTAAGACTGGAGGTGCAGAGATAGAATTCATAATTGTTACTGAAAATGTTTGTACCTATCTATACAGGGTGGCTTCGTAATTTGTTTGTTAAATCTGAAACAATAGTTTTTTCTAAAGTAACTCGGTTACGGAAAACAGTAGTTGAAAGTTGACATATGTACCTACATCAGGTTCAGAAAGGTCATGTCTTTCTATTGTTTTTGCGTACCCAAGTTGTATTATAGTAACGAAAACTGGTACCACAACCTCAATTAAATGGTTATTGCGTAGTAATCACTAAATCTACCACCATATAGAAAAAATAACTCCAATTTATATTAGAATAGTTGTAACTACGTAATCCTCACTATTGAAAATCTCTTTATGGTTTTGTAATTTATGGTGGGGCGGTTTGAAGTTTTCTTTAAAGTTGACTTCGGGTGTATGAAACTTATACTTATTAAAATATGGTGCATTGCTAATACCATAGATCTACAGGGTGACCCAATAAGTACACATATTTTAACTCAGTTCGTCATATAGATAAGTCTAGCGAGTCATTTTTAAAAATTTCAAATATTTACGGAGATTACTTTTTTTTAAATACCCACATTTTGAGGACCGCCGACCACATAGACCACTGACGTAACCTGATAAAATAAACCATATGATTTACTAAAGGCGAGATTGCCATATCGTCTGCAAGACAAATAATTGTTTAACGTAAATTCAATTTTGCGGTTGTTTTCAACAATAAGTAAAGTAAAATTATCATAAACGATTAAAATATGAATTTAAATTAAAAAGTGTTTAATAAATTAAAGTGTTTAGGAAGCTATACTTTGTTCAATTCCAAAATTATCCATAAACGTGGATAAGAGCTCACCTACTTATTGAATAACCAACTAGGTATTTAAATAGTTATCCATATTCCACAACTTAATACCATTGTACACTGTTAGAAAGATTATCACAAATTATCCCCTTAAGTTATTTTATGAACAATAACAAAAAACTGTGATTTTCACTCAACATCGTAGAGTTAATTTTCGCCACATGACCTCAAACAACGTGTTAGTGCTAACTATTTCGTACTTCGTAGTTTTGTAGTGGGAACCACAAAACATGGAATAACAAAATAACTAGCTTGATGTATGCGTTCAATATCAGGAGAAGGCAAAGTAAAATCGCATGCAAAAAAGAAACTAGTGCCGTAGGCACATGTAACAGATAGACGTCACGAGCAGTAGGTGAAATATCCCATACCAGCCTCACTCTCTAGGATTGATAGTCGAGGTCGACAAAGAGGTTATGTTGATACCGGTGCACAAGTATGGTCCAGAGCAAAAGAAGAAGCTGTGGCAAGTTACAAATGGAAACAAAACATGTAATATTTGTGGAAAGGGAATTGATAATTTCAATACACGTAAGTTGAAAGTTAATATGAGATACTTTTGCATCTTCTGAAACCGAACTAAACTAATGATTTCTTGGAGTAATACACTGCTTGACGTATCTGTTTTAAAAGACGCGGCACTAACATATAAAACATATTTAAATCGTCGTAATATTTTCACGGGCAGTGTCTTTCTCTTGTGTATTTAATTAATATTTTTCGTAAAATATAGTGTGATTAAATAAAGTATGGCAGATTATTAAAAGAGTGAAAAGGTTGACATGTTAAAACCATATTTGTCAAGTAGGTAGTGATAATCAATGATAGTGATAAATCAGTTGGAGTGTAGTAAACGTGTAGTAAACATGGATAATGACCAAATTAGAGAATCTGATTTATATTTTAAATTTATTGGTGAGGTATAGGAATGGCAGAGGGGTGGAGGCCATTAATATTTTCATAAATTAACATATTTCAATCATTCTTTGACATGTCTAAAAATTTTAGTTAACTTTGTTGGAGCCTATTCGAACACATTAGTGTAACATTTGCAACGCTGTAGAATTTACATGCACCGTGACTCCTGGATAAGCGGTCCTCAACAAGTTTTCTATTGAAAAATCACGAAATTTATTTAAAATTTGAATTTTTTATTTCTGATATTTTCGTAAAAAAAAATACTATTAATTATGTGTTCCACACAGTAAACTGTACTGCTGGTTAAAATATTTGTAGGTACTTATTTAAGGTTACCCTGTATAGTCTGGTTTTACAAATTTGATAGACACCAAATTATTTTGTAATTACATAATTAGTCATGCTATATATAAAACCGGAATATTTTGTATAGCATTTTTTTTATTTAGTATCTTAGTAAAATGTTCTGTTGCAATCTGTATATTCAATTCACACATACAGTTTAGGATAAATAAATCCAATATTAAACTATAGGTTTAGCCAAGGTTCCAGTTAAAATAATAAAAACAGAAAAAGCGTATTTATTAAAATTATGGTAAACATAAATATTTGCAATTTAAATTATAATGTAAATATTGCAAATTTCTAGATGTACCTATATATGATTAAATAAACTAAAAGTGATTCATACTTCCGTATAATTCTGTTAATTAGCATATTTTACTATAAAATTTAAATTTAATAATTACTCCATTGAATCTAGTTATGGAATTTAAAAATATGTAAGTTATAAAACTATAAACACAAAATATTATTATTCACCATATTCCCCACATATACGTAAGTAAATAAACCTAACACTATACACTGAATATGTCACAACAATTGATGATCCGACGTGAAATTATAACATAATCTTAGATATTTTGGGAAATCAATCAAGAACTTAAGGAATACTTATCTTGAAACTAGTGTCGAAATAACTCCAGTAGTAATGATCTGATTTTGATGCGGTTTTCATCAGTTTTCTTAGGAAACAATCTAGTTTCTAGGTGTCATAAATCATATTATTGGATATGAATAAACTAGGATTGAAAACGGAAAAGAACAACATAAATGGACATCCTAGAAGCGGCAAATTATTTTATTAATTTATAAACATTATCTGTTCCTGAAAATAATTGATAAAACCTTTGCAAAATTAGAATTAAGAAAGTGCTGAGTAATTCTTTACGTTCAAATAGAATCAGGCGATTAGAGATACGAGGCAGGCAAAGACGGAAGATGTAAGGAACTCATACGGTTATAGTGCGCATCTAGCTTGGCCAAGAGCTAAACACAATTGTTAAAAATAACTAATACGTATTCTTTTCAAAAATATGTCGCATCAATGGTATTTAGAATTATTATTCCTATTTTAAACAAAATATGAAGTTTATTTTGGAAAAACCATCGATTGGAAATACCTACAGCCGGAACTCAAGAAATTGCTTGCTCTGTTTGAAGGTATTTGATGTTACATGCTCGCTGACCCACATTATGTCTAGAGCGTACAATTATTAGGGTATGAACAAAGGCAACGCTGATTATAGGCGCGTATTTGACAAAGAACTTATTTTCGGCACTTGTTTAAATACAGACCACACATAAAGGAAGCTGAAAATCGGCGTTTAGTACATACTGACAATTTATCCGCTTCATAGAAAACGACGTGAAAATGTCTGCATCTTTAAGCGATAACGAAATATTTTTGTGTTAACATATAAGGCAGTATATACAGGGTATCCCAACAAAAATTTGACCCCCCCTATAATTGGAAAATCGAATAATATTTCAAAATTCGCCGAGACCCGTCGATTTTTGTTCTTGGGGGGAGCTTTTTTGACAGTCAAGCCAACTCGATATGTTCATCCCCCTAATGCCTAGCAACTGCCCCACTTGTCGCACATCATTTTAAAGCCCTTTTCATTGCGAATACAGTGAGTTACCGTTTTTAGAAATCGGTTGAGATTTGACAGAATTATTGGTTACAAACGAAAAGATGACAAACCAACTTACGCGTAGTAATTTCTACACAAATGCCCACCACTAATAAGTTTTTCATCTACTACACATGACCGCATTACCTAATTCTTATTGATGTGTCTATCAGTTTACAAAACAGTCAGAAATGAAATAAAAAGCTGAAGCAAATAAAACTAGATACTAAAATAGTTATTAGTAGAAGAGAAGTTTATAGGAATTCAGACCTTTTCAAAATAACAAAAAATCAGTACTACAAAAAAAGTCGGTGTTTTTTTGCTTGTGACCAAGAAATCGTTAGTTTCAGCCGTTATTGAAAGTATTAAAATGTGTTCGAAATGGTTTATTCTATCGTCTACAATGTAGAAAATCATTACATATTTTAACACAAAAAACACAGTGTGTTAGTCGAGGTGCACACGGGATTGTTTATATTTTTACACATTTTTCTGTATGTAACAGTGTGTTAAAGGTTTAATACAATCCACCTTCCAGTGTTATTTGTATCAATAAAGATGTAGACTTTACACATTAACCTACCTTTTTCGTTTGTTAATGATGTTCCTGTTTGCTTTCGAAATTACAGTTTTTGTAATACATTTATTTTGACGTTTTCTAGAAATTTTCCCAGTAGTCGAGACCTAATAAAGTCTGAAATTTTCTACAAAACGTTAAAATAAACTGTATTACAAAAATGTAATTCAAAATCCAACAGGAACATAATTAAGAAACTAAAAACATAGGTGAGCTTCCGTATCTATACATAGAATTTTCAGAATAATGGTTATAATAAAATATATTTTACCTTTTATGATTTTATTAAAAATATATAAATCAAATTCAAATGACCAACAACCAAGTTTTATTTATTTATTTTTTATTATATCATTATTATTATTATTTAAGAAAACTAGTAGTACATATTCTAATAAAGAAGTTATAAACTAATAATGCTTTAGTAAATCATAAACAACGAAACAACAAACATTAAACAAAAATGTATTTGAGTACTATATTTCTAGTAGGAGTATAAGAGAATTAACTAGTAGTAACCTGAACATATACTTTTCTTTCTCTAATGTTACAAGAAACTCAGAATACAGAGTAATCTAAAACGTCAGAGTGAAGTCCTAATATTTTTAAGAGTTATAGTCCTAATTAGCTTTAGCTTTATGGCAACAATCAGCAATCGCTTTAAATTTAAATATTCTCCATTTGAACACAGCGAACGACTGGTAACTGAACACAACAACGCTACGCGACCAACATGACGTGTGTGGGAACAGCTGACATACTGCAGCTGCGCAGTTGTACTCAACCCGTTAGGAGTACAGATATAGAACACAGAGGTGTATTAAGTTTACACAAAATGGTCTACTTCTAATACATCACTGATAAACATTACATAAATTCAGTATATTTTGTTATACTTGATACTAGAATTTTGTGTAAAACGAATAAACAAACCATAGTGTGCAAAACTATTAACATGAAAATTTTACACAACTTAAATTACACACCAGAAAATCTCACTCATACAGCAACTGTTTTTGCAGTATGTGCAAACAAACATCTAATAAAAACGTTTTTTAAGGGTCCCAATAAAGTGCTCGATATTTTAATATATTTTGCAATATAAAATAGAAGAAATGCTTGACTACTAATGATGAATGCAATATAAGAATGCGGTATTTAAATAGCATTTGCATAATAAAAATACTAAATGCTCGATTAAGTTTTAAAATTATGTTTCGATATTTTACTCATTTTGCACGATACAAATTTCAAGTGTTCATTACTTTATGCACGTTCGCAGATTTGAATCTAAAAGCGGGTGTGCGCAATAGAATGATTTGCAATCAGTGAAATAAACAAACGACTGTTCCGGGCTGATTTCATTGTTTAACTTAACCGAACCTAACCTAACCTACAGTCAATTTTTCAAACTTAAGAATTTATTTTCTCCAAATATTTTTTATAACTGCATTTCCACTTTCTAGAGAGTAATTATTGTTTTTTACTGCATATATATATTTAACAGTTCATTTAATATTCTCATTAAATATTTAATATTTTTACCGAGTATTTAATATTTTTACCGAGTTTTTAATATTCTTATCCGGCGATGAATAGTTTTATCAAACATTTATTATTTTTAACTAGCAAGTATTATTTGTGATGAACACATTTATATGTTTAGAGAGCATTTGTTGTTTTTATCCAAAATGTATTTTTTCCCTCGTGCAACTATTATTTCCAGTTGGCGAATACATTTTTTTACTGAGAATTTATAATTTTAACAGAACAGTTATTATGTTTACCAAACATTTCTTAATGTATCGTGCATTCAAATAAAGTATCCTATTGCTATATTATTTTATTCGGAAAATGTATCGTGCAGTCAAATAATTCAACGAGCGTTTAATTTGCTCCAGTTTTTTAACAGGTGAAGCAAAACTGTTTACGATCTTGATTATACGTTTTGAAGGCGCGCGTATCTTATTCAATATTGTTTGTCTAAATTTCAATCACAAAATAAAAGTATAAAGATATAAGATGACCTTTTCAAAAGAACAATAACGTTTTATTTATAGACCCACGTATTATGTAAGGAACTATTAAGAATATTAGGCAATAATTGCACAGCTAGCTGCGAGTTAACTGGCATTATCTATGAATTATATTAATGTATTTCTGGAACCCACAGTAGAACGCTATTAATTATATTCCTTTTCCTGATTTATATCTTATTAAAATTCATTAGTTATCATAACTTCCTTTCTTCTAAGTAAATGACGAGTGGGAGTATAAATTGAGTGCGTAGGTTTTGTATATTTTAAGCCATATGACGATTTCGGCAACAATTAATTTCCTGAATGTGAATGTACACAAAAAAAACTCGGTATATTTATCTGCATACTGAAACTGATAAATTTCAGTCAAATATATTTTTATAAAACCGACAATACTAGATATTTAATTGAAATGTTGTTGTCCTTGCCTTTCAGGTATTTTTTTAATTTAAAATTTTCAAAGAAGATTGAATAATGAAGATGTATTTAATTGATTCATATTTAAATCGAGTAAAGAGAAACATATTTAAATATCTTTTTATTTTTATTCCACTATTGTATAAAATCGATGTGAAAACAAATAATTTAAATTTAACACTGCTTATGATGATGATTCATTATGCATCAAAAAAATTAAATAGAACGTCAAATTAGGAAACAAGAAAAAAAAATACATATTAAAGAATCTATTGCAGTAGTAGTAATAATGGTGAGATGAGAAGACGTCCATTACCCTGGCAAGTTACGGGCGCTGTATTCTTGAAATACTGTTTTCTACAAATACAAGTAATTTTAGACATTTAAGAACTGAATAATATATAGTTTAGCAAATAACAACAATGTTATCTCATGCCACCGGGGAATATTCAAAGGTACCGAACTAAAATCAATATATAACGTCAGAAAGCGATCTATCCAGTAACTTTTTATGCACTGTTTCAAAATATGTATTTTTTTAAATTCAACTATAGATGTAAACATTGTTATAACATAAACTTACATAGTTCTGCATATAAGATTATTCACTTTTGTTTATAAGTATGTGAAAATAATTGTTAAAATGTGGGGTTAGAATTGCGAAATAATGTGTGTCATACAAATGCATTTTAAAAGTTATTATATTATTTGAGGAGAGTTTAAATAGTAACAGTGGATAAACAAAACATCAGTAATTTTATTTTTGATATTACTTTTGCTCTACGTGTTTTATTTTTCAAGATTTCAGTACCTAAAAAACACCACAACCATCATTTTACGGCGAGAAGTACGGCGACCTTAACTTCAACGGCCGCCAAAATCAAGTGGTGGATATTTGGTTGCTAATTTGTATCACCAGTTTCAATTTTGAAGCTTGTGCCGTTTTCGAGAAAAATAATGGTTGCTAGATAGCTACACGCTAGATTATCGAAATTCTCGGCAGCTGAGAACGATGGCAAAGCGATTTTTGCACCACATTTTATTATTCCACGAATACATTTAGAAGGTAGGTATAGTTTTTTTTTTCAAATATAAAAAGAATTGTCCATACAACTCAGTCAAGTCAGTTAAAAATGTACTGCTGACTTGCGCTTGCCTATAAATGGAAAATCAAATAGTCATTATTCGAATTCCAATAATATTAGTCATTTTCTTGCATCATTAAAATGAATTTGGAAATGGTCCAAAAATCCAAGAAATTCAATTTTTTTTCCCGAGGGGTAACCATTCATAGAAATCTTGTCACAAATCTTCCGAAATCCTTACGAAATTTTGCGAAATCTTCCAAAATCCCGTGCGAAATCCGAAATCCCGAGAAATCGTGGAAATCACAAGAAATTGCGCGAGATACCAAGAAATCATGCAAAATCAAGAAAAATTTAGCGTCACCTGGAGGTAAAGAGTTAAAACTTCGACGCTTCGCACCTTGTGAAACAATTTAACTATAGCGCAAAACATAGAACAAAAATATCGTTATTTCTAAGAAACTGCAAAATTCAAATTTTTTGTCAATCCGAGAGTTTTAGTCAATTTCGAGCGCCAACTTTCGCTTCTTCGCCACTGGCATGGAATAATTTTTTTCGGTTTTTTTCTTGTTGTACAGGGTGTGACTGGGATTAAAATCAGTTTTTTTGACCAAGAATATCATAATTCTGAGGAATCTTAGAAAGATTCCCTTTTGTCGGGTTAATACATCATAATGTTTTTGAATTTTTTATACCGGGTGTTCCCTCTAAGACTTTCAGTGCGAATATCTCAGAAACCATCATAGCCAGTGCGACGAAATTTGGTATACAGACACTAGATGGTGTGTAGAATCTGATTATAACATCAATTCTTATACAGGTTGTTCCATTTTCAAAGAAATAGATTTGATTTTGATTATTTTGTTGTCAGACATTCTAAAAATTATGTTTAAATTGAAATATACTTAATTATGAATACATTCTGATAAATAAACATTCAAAAATTTCAAATCTTAACAAAAAAATGCCTCCAAAAAGTACCAAAATTTCATTGTTTTGTCATGTAAAACGTGCATAGCCTTGAGCCAGACTTACACAGAAGAAACTAACATCGCTAAACGTCAAAACTATGAATTGTCATTGAATTGTCAAATATTAATGGCATAAAGTATTTTATTTTACATAAATAACGCTAAATAATGCATTTAATGCAATTTACGTATACACAATGGTGTTATTGAGACTTGTCGATAAAAATTTAGACTTGAGTTAAGGCTTTTGGAGCATTGGGATCGCTGTGCGCTGTGCAGTGTGCCGGCGCAGTCTACCGCTACAGCTAGGGTTACAGCGTGAATATTGTGTAAAATATCTTTTTAAATTGTTCCATTATAATGTAATAAAATTTCAGTAAAATGTTTTTTTATGTTACTACAGTGTACATAATACTTAGGTACACGTATTTATTATCACAAAATAATTTACAAAAGTCTGTAAGTACTTAAAGAATATCTATCTTTTCAAACTTATGAAATTATTGATTACTTATTTAGCAACAAATAAATTCGAGCAAAACGATTCCTAAAACTTTATTATTATAATGTGAACATGTTTGTCGTTGAAAGTCAGATCTAATCTGAACCATCTGAACTGAACCTAGGTACCCCAGCCCGACAAAATAAATATTACGAAAGCATAACCTAGAAATGATTGATTCTTGTGCACATGTTTCAACACTTTGTGAAGAAGATGTTTAAGAAGAACTCTACATCTGTAAAATAGTAAACAATGAACTACAATTTCTGTATTTCATATGATAGAGAACTAGAATAAAGCAACAGGTTTTGCTAGGAAGAATCACCTGCAAACCTACTATACCCAGTAGGTACCTATCAAATAGTCATTTAAAGCTAGATAATAATTTGTAATTATTGTTTTTATGTTTCAGTTATGTGTGTTTAGTGCCACAAATTAGTACCTACATTAAAACAGACACTAGAAAGAATAAGCGAAAAATATTACACAGACATTTTCTTGGAAAGAATTCTAAATATGGAATGATGAATAATATTATAAAGAAGTCTCTAACTCACTTTGAAGAGTATTCTATAAGACATTAAATTCAGTTGTCGTGGGTTTTAAAATTTCTAAACGAATAAATTTAAAAACTTAACTAATTTCATAATTCTATGTAAAGTATGAAAAAATCTCGTTAGAATATCTTAAAAATGTTGAAAGTTAATAGTTGTTACAATATACACAAAATAACGTAATAAGGTATGTATCGAACAATTAAATGGCAAGATTTGTTCCTAATCGTACATGCTTGACCATCCCTTAGAGTGAACGGTGCTCTGTAAATTAGAATACAGAACTGTTTAACATAAAATCGATTAAATGTATGTAAGTACTTAGGTACTTTTAATTTATTGTAGTTTTATTTTATTGTAAATAAATTAAATTTTGTATTTGTCTTTTTTTATTCTACCTGAATTATTAAACACAGATGCTTAAGAAATAATGAATACTTGAAGATGAAGGGTCAAGTTAATCAATTTAGCCACTAATAAAAAAAATAAACCACTGTAGGTACGTATTACTTTTGAAAAAATCTTTCATTTAGTCTTGAAAATGTAGAATACTTTTCAAAGTGAGTTTTTTATATTATCTATTTTTTTATAATTATACCTACCTTATTTAAGAACTGAATATTAACAGTTCTCACTGATATTTATGTTTTAGACATGTTAATTTTGTTATAGAATTATTAAACACAAGGATTATTTGCTGTAGTGTATAATAAATACAAACGATAACAATTTAATAAACTTTAATTTCTGCCATACTTGCATTATTTATATTTTTTATTTAATTCACTCGTTAACTTACACATTCCATTAACTTTAATTTTATTAAATAATTAAACCAAGTACAGAAAGTTAGGTATGTTTTTATTTATAGCAAAACGTAAAGTCTAATGTGTTCTAGCAAAATTTTCCTCGTCTCCCATCTCTCTGTCGCACGAATAGAAACTAATCTTGGCATCTGGCTTCTTCAGTATCTTATCGAATCTTTTAATCAATGATTAACGTAATTGTGTATGTAAACCTGCTTCCATAACAGCACTTTGTTTTCTAAGTTCCTACCTAGAGGTTAGACGAAACATTTTCGTAGACATTTTTAATTTCTGCATACCACAAGATGAAATGAATATGTTTATATTCATTCTGGTCTCCTACAAATACTGAAATATGTTTCCTCATCTCTGTTCTTGAAAGTAAGCCCCAATAGCTTCTCCATCTGAAACTAATTAGGTAAAGATAATCCTAGATTTTGCATAACTGGGCTATTTCTTATAAATTTAACCCCATAGTTCTTTGAAATGAATTAGCTAATATGAAACATAAGTACAAGAAACTACAACTCATATTCAATGTAAAAGACGAAAAATAATATGCAAGACATAATTACCTACTAAGTACACTGATATTTTTCCTTCGTCTTTCGTCTCAGTTCCCATTAATCGTTATACTTAGTACTTACACATCTCGTTCTATCAAGCTTTTACTGTATGAAAGTAATTTTTAGCACACCTAGGTATATGGCTCGAAATTTTACTCACATTTGATGTGGAGTAGTTTTTATAACAGATATATTTTTGTAATACTGGAACTGAAGCTTTCACTCAAGGAATCCATTGCATTTTTATCTATGATTGTTTCTAGGCTTTAAAACATTTTTACCACTTGTTGAAGAGGCTTTGTTCATTATTTTCATTATTTGGAACTCTAGGTTAAGTTTACACATCGTTCAGCTGGTCATCAGGTCTCGAGACAGTCGGGCTCAGCGTCTGCGCTCTGCAGCATATTCACAGTAAACAACATTAACAACAGTCCTCTGTCTGTGGTAAAGCAGCGAGTCAAGGGCGTGACGTGTTCATAAATTTAAGTCTTCTCGTAGGGATTGTTCTTTATCGCTTTTATTATTTCCCAGAATAGTCGTATTATACAATTAAACAAACATGTTTCACATATTTTCAGAGTATTCATGCCGAATAAAGCTCAGCGTAGGCGAACAGCTAATAACCTCTAAATTTCAATTTTTTTAACAAAACTAGCATTATTGCAAATACGTACGCAGATTCAATGTACCTCGTGGTGTTACGTATTTATAATAAAATTCCTACAAAAATAGTCAAATTTGCTTTGACAGTTCCTGTCACTTTACGTTTTGACGTCTATCCATGCGGTTGTTGCGTGTGTAAATTGACTCACGGCTATACACATTTTGCATGACAAAACAATGAAATTAGGGTACTTTTCATAGGTGTTTTTTATGATAAAATAAAAAAAATTCGGGACTTTTTTTATCAGAATGTGTTCATAATTAAGAATATTCCAATTAAAATACAAATTTTATCGAGGTTGACTACCAAAAAATCGAACTTAAATCGATTATCTGCAAAACTGAACACCCTGTATAAAAATTAATGGCATCGTCGAATTCTACACGCCATCTAGTGCCAGTATACCAAATTTTGTCGCACTAGCTGCAATAGTAGCTGAGATATTCGCACTGAAAGTCTTAGAGGAACACCCGGTATATCTTATCTCGGATACACGGTGCCTGTAAAGTTGGAAAAACATACTACCACATACTCCGAGAACCAAAATATGTTGATATAAATTAAGTTACTTTAGTCCAAAATTTTATAGTTTTTGAGATACAGGGTGTTGAAAATACAATTTTATGTAATTTTTTCTCAATAACTTCATATAAATTGTAGTAGATACCTACATCAATCCTGCACAGAGGAATTTTCTGGCACAAGAAATTGAAATATGTCCGCAGATTTGCTGTCAATTGTAGAAGGTGCAAATCTACAGTACTTCAAATGTATTTAAATCGTCATAAATTTTTGAGCCTGTACATCCAGTACAGACTGTCTATAAAATATCTGGACAAAATGCTACCAAATGTTCCTAGAGCCCAGACATGATGATCTAACTCAATTTACTTTAGTCCAAAATTTCCCTGACTTTTGTGGGAACAGAACTTACGTTAGACTAGCGCGGGCAAGCATAGAAATTGCAGGTCTCCGACGCGACCTGCCGTGATGGTTGTGGCAGGTACCGGTCGATGCAGGTGCTGGTCTAGGATGCGATGCTCCATTAAATAACATGAGAACCTCCATGAACAGGCTTTGCAGGTCGATGCAGGCATCATGTGCCCGATCTTTAATGCGGCCAGGCAGGTCATAATTGTACCTCGACCGACACGATCTGCAATGAATATTGTTGCGGGTGACGGTACGTGTTGATGCTGGTCTAGTGTGCGAGGCCCCATTAAATAATATGGATATCTTCATGAGCAGGATTTTCTGGTTCGTGTCATGCTGATATAATAATATGCGCGATCTATTACACCTAAATAAAATTGCATAAAATGTTTCCGAAGTATTCAATAAATAACACAGAATCTACCTTCATTTTTGAAATTACAAAGAAAAACCCAAAGATGACATTTTTCGTATAATACTTTTACAGTACTAATATCGTCATGCTGTACTTTAATTTTGTCACTTTTAGATATAGTAATCGACTTAACTACATTTGATCATAGTTTTTTCCGTATAGAAATAATAAATAACACCAATAAATATAAAAGATGTTTTGTGTTTAAAATCAGTTTAAATTTGTTGGCAATTGAAAGACGCAGTTTACGTCTATACAGGGTGTTCGGAAATGATGGGCAAAAAATTCAGGGGATAATTCTAGACCGAAAATAAATGCTACCTCTCTCTATAATATTTTTTCCAAAACTGATTATTAACAGAGTTACAGGGTGTTAAAGTTAAAATTTTATTTTCGATATTTCTAAATAACTTCTTAAGAAATCCAATTACATAAAATCGGGTGTTATTGCGGGTGATAAATTCAAATTTGTTTCTAATTTGGACGTCACTAGTTGAGGACGCCACTTATGGCACAGCATGTTTCTTTATATGACAGAACTTTTTGCTCTGTAGTGTATCCATCTGACTATAGAAACAATCGATTCTTCTACCTGTTTTATCTGAAAAAGCTATACCTTATTGAAGTCTTTAGGAGTAACAGTTTTCGAAATAATCTTATTTGAAAATATTCAGTGCACCGATTGCAAATTGTTTCGTTTCAGATAAAGTTCCTTTTCTAATGAAAATACAGTAATATTATGTTACTTGAAAAATTGTTCAAAACGGTAAATTATAAGGTGCAAAATTTATTAAAAATGGGCCTGCTTTGATAAAATCTTTGTGCTTTGTAGAAAAATGGTTTCATCAAACCTCGCCGATCTTCTTGCACGTCTCCATAATTTACGATCCTGAACAACTTTTTCAAGTAACATTTTGCTGTATTTTCAGCAGAAAAGGCACTTTACCTGAAAGTAAAACAGTATTTACTCGGTGCACTGAGCATTTCAAATAGAATTATTTCAAAAATGGTTATTCCTATCGATTTCAGCAAGATAAACCTTTTTCAAATAAAACATGTAGGAGAATCGATTTTTTCGATAGTCAGATGGATACATTAAGATGCAAAAAAGTTCTGTCATTTAAAAGAAACATGTGTGACACAAGTGGCATCCTCTACTCTAACTCCGTTAATAATCAATTTTGGAAAAAAGTTTATAGAAAGAGGTAGCATTTATTTTCGGTCTAGAATTATCCCCTGAATTTTTTGCTCATCATTTTCGGACACCCTGTATGTAATAAAAAATAAATCATTTAATAAAAAATTTTATAGACAGATTTTCTACCATGCAACACTAATTTAATATTGTCACGGAATTTGCCCCACTCACTCCCAAACCGACGACTGTGGCACCGCGAATTGCCTAAGATTGCTCCGATCGCCCCTACGCCATTCTGGTAAACAAACAACATGCGTGAATCGAGGCGTTACCAGAAAATCGTGGAAACGACGAGAAGCGTTCCAGTCGTACGAGAAAATGGATCTAGAGATACTGGAATATACCTGGAATATTCGTTGGGTCTAAAAGAAGAATAAACGGCCGAGTTAGTTAGTCTTGTATAAGTCTTGTATTACAGTTTGAATTAAAGTGTTTAGTTGGAGATATCAAAGTGATTTAGATAGCGATTAATTAAATAAGTGTTTAGTTGACCTGTAATTAGTAGTGTTCAGTAGTTAATAAAGAAGTAATTTATTAACGGATTGTTTTGGAAGTGAAAGAAAAGACGGATTGGGAAATCCGTGACAATTTGGTGTCGGAAGTGGATTTAACTGGAAGTTTTAAAGAGCTTTCTGGAACTCTGTCCACAAAG
Organism: Monochamus saltuarius; assembly: GCA_025584915.1. Classification (NCBI taxonomy): domain Eukaryota; kingdom Metazoa; phylum Arthropoda; class Insecta; order Coleoptera; family Cerambycidae; genus Monochamus; species Monochamus saltuarius. Next base: position 24,516,454 of record CM046727.1, on the reverse strand, counting down.
TGGGATTTGAGTGGAAGTTTGAAGAACTTTCTGGAACCCTGTGCGTGAGTGGGTTTAAGTGGAAGTTGGAAGAACTTTCTGGAACCCTGTGCGTGGGTGGAATAAAGACCCAAGTGTGATATATCACCGCACTCGTCTTGTCGAAAGGAAGTGAACGGTGGTATTTGCGAAGGACATTCTCGAATATTCTAGAACTTTGTACGGGAGTGAGACAAAGACCCAAGTGTGGCATATCACCGCACTCGTCGTGACTCAAGGAAGTGAACGGTGGTATTTGCGAAGGATATTCTCGAACATTCTAGAACTTTGTACGGGAGTGAGACAAAGACCCAAGTGTGGCATATCACCGCACTCGTCGTGACTCAAGGAAGTGAACGGTGGTATTTGCGAAGGACATTCTCGAACATTCTAGAACTTTGTACGGGAGTGAGACAAAGACCCAAGTGTGATATATCACCGCACTCGTCGTGACTCAAGGAAGCGAACGGTGGTATTCGCGAAGGACAATCTCGAACATTCTAGAACTTTGTACGGGAGTGCGACAAAGACCCAAGTGTGACATATCACTGCACTCGTCGTGACTCAAGGAAGTGAACGGTGGTATTTGCGAAAGACATTCTCGAACATTCTAGAACTTTGTACGGGAGTGCGACAAAGACCCAAGTGTGACATATCACTGCACTCGTCGTGACTTAAGGAAGTGAACGGTCCTATTTGCGAAGGACATTCTCGAACATTCTAGAACTTTGTACGGGAGTGCGACAAAGACCCAAGTGTGATATATCACCGCACTCGTCTTGACTTAAGGAAGTGAACGGTGTTATTCGCGAAGGACAATCTCGAACATTCTAGAACTTTATACCAAAGTGAGACAAAGGCCCAAGTGTGGCATATCACTGCACTCGTTTCATTGTAAGGAAGGCAACGGTGATATCTAGAAATACATTCGTGGACATTCTAGAACATTCTAAAAAAAAAAAAAAAATAAAGTGAATGCCTGTAACTAGAAGCCAAGTCAATATGGATGCACAACTGGCGAAACTGTTAGAAATGATGCAAACGATGCAAGAACAGGGACGTATGATGCAAGAAAAGTTGGAAGAACAAGGGCATAAAATGGAAGACCAGACAAAAACAATGCAAGAAAAATTTGAAGAACAAGGGCATAAAATTGAAGATCAGTCCCAAACTATACAAGAGAAATTAGAAAAGAAGAACAAGGGTGTAAAATGAAAGATCAGATACAGACAATACAACAGGAAATGAGAGATCAAACGAAAGAAATGCAGACAAAGTTAGAAAAATTGGAGAATACACTAGAAGAGAAACTAGAGGAGCAGTCACATAAAGTGGAAAAACAAGTAGAAGAGAAGCTGTTAGAACAAAGAAAAGAAATCAACGAAGAAATGTTAGCACAAAAACAAGAAATAGACGAAGAAATAAAATAGGTTAGAGAAACCTGCGAAGAGCTTCGACATACATTAGACAAGATAGCAAAGCAGCACGTAATCAAATCAGAAGGACCTGTTATCCGAACTCAGAAGACGAGACCCCCTGAATTCGACGGCAAGGTTTCCTGGAATGTATATCTGCGTCAGTTCGAAGCAGCAGCTGCAGCAAATGAATGGTCTGACTATGAAAAGGCTACAGCTCTGATAGTTGCTCTACGAGGGGAAGCTCTTGACGTCTTACAAGGAGTTCCTGCTGGACAACAGAATAGCTACGATATTCTAAAACAGCATATGGAAATGAGATATGGGGATAAACACCTGCAGCAAGTGTACCAGGCACAATTGAAAAATCGTCACCAACAAAGTGGAGAGAATTTACAACATTTTGAGACCGATGTTGCCAGACTGGTTCGATTGGCTTATCCAACAGCCCCGTCCGAATTTGTAGATCAGCTCTCCATCCAAGTTTTTATCGACGGCCTAAGAGATTGCGAAACTCAGCAGGCACTACGGCTCGCTAGACCTAAAACGTTGAATGACGCTCTTTCACATGCGCTGGAATTCGAGGCAGCAAAGATGGCATCCGGTAGACATGTTAAAGTTCGGGCCATCAGTGATAACAGCGATAGTATGGCAAATGGAGACCTAATAAAGACGCTAAAGGAGATTATTGATAAATTCAGCCCATCTACTGGGCCAAAGAAAGAACAATTTGATAGTCGAAGGGATCGCCTTGTTCAATGCTGGAACTGTGGGCAGATGGGACATCTGAAGAGACAGTGTAGGGCCCCAGTCGCAGATCAACAAAGGCGCGACTCCCAAGCGGCAGCCTCCAAGGAATATGTTAAAGTGCGGACCATCCGTGATAATAGCAATAGGATGGCAAATAGAGAGATAATCAAAACACTGAAGGAAGCCATTGATAAATTCAGCCTAACTACCAGACCAAAAACAGGACAACCCGATAGACGAAGAGAACGCCCACTTCAATGTTGGAACTGTGGGCGGGCGGGTCACCTAAAGGGACAGTGTAGGGCACAAGTCACGGATCGGCAATGGCGCGACTCAGGCAGGCAAGGAACATGGAAACACAGATGCTCTTTCTAGACTTTGTCCGACCAACAACAAACACTGTAGTAGTCTCGAAAGAAAAGAGGACATATCATTTGTTCCTTGCAAGATAGTAGCAGCCCAACCTGAAGACAGATGGAGTTCAGCGGCGATTCGGGAAGACCAGCAAGCTGACTGTGACATCAAGCCCTTACTAGACTGGAAAGAAGCCAACAACCGACCCTCATGGGCTGAAGTCAGCAGTAAAAGCCCAACATTAAAGAGCTATTGGGCTCAATGGAATTCCTTGGTGTTGGAAGACGGTGTCCTAAAAAGAGCATGGGAGAACAATGACGGTACGGAGGTCAAGAAACAAGTACTACTCCCGAGGTCCCGGATCAAGGAAGTGCTGCAGGAAGTACATGGAGGTACTGGGGGTGGACATTTCGGTATCAATAGGACTCTACAGAAGATTAGGGAGCGTTTCTACTGGTTGAGCTGTAGGACGGATGTAGAAGATTGGTGCCGAAAATGTGACGTATGTGCAGCCAGCAAGGGACCGAAGACCCGTTCCAGAGGCAAAATGCGCCAGTACATCGTAGGAGCACCGTTCGAGAGGATTGCCATTGATATCGCTGGCCCATTTCCGAAAACCCAAAGTGGCAACCGATATCTGCTAGTAGCCATGGACTACTTCAGCAAATGGCCGGAAGTATACCCTCTTCCCAATCAAGAGACCACGACCGTAGCAGAAGCCCTAGTCAACAACCTGTTCTGCAGATTTGGTGTGCCCATGGAACTGCATTCAGATCAGGGCAGAAATTTCGAATCAGGTGTGTTCCGAAAGGTCTGCGAGCTTATGGGAATACGGAAAACCAGGACCACCCCACTGCATCCCCAGTCAGATGGTATGGTGGAACGCTTCAACGCCACACTAGAAACCAATCTGAGGATGTTTGTGAACGAGAACCAAACAGACTGGGACAAGCTCATTCCACTCTTCCTGTTAGCTTACCGCTCAGCTGTCCATGAAACTACTGGGAAGACTCCCGCAAGGATCATCTTTGGAAGAGAGCTTCGCCTTCCAGCAGATTTGGTATTTGGTCGTCCTGCGGAACAGCCCACCGAGCCAGACACTTACACCCATGAGCTAGAACGAAGACTAGCAGCCGTACACGATCAAGTCAGATCTCGAATGCGACTAGAGAGCGATCGCATGAAGACTCGATACGACGTCCGGGCCAATACAGTCGGATTCCAACAAGGTGACCTGGTGTGGCTGTACAACCCCACGCGGAAGAAAGGAAGATCGCCTAAACTACAGAACCGTTGGGAGGGCCCCTACACAGTCATTAAAAGAATCAATGATGTCGTCTACCGGATACAGAGGACTCCCAGGAGTAAGATGAAGGTCGTCCATCTGGAGCGTCTGTCCCCGTATAGAGGTGTATCCGATCGGGACGATCGGTCCTAAGGAGGGGGCAGTGTCACGGAATTTGCCCCACTCACTCCCAAACCGTCGACTGTGGCACCGCGAATTGCCTAAGATTGCTCCGATCGCCCCTACGCCATTCTGGTAAACAAACAACATGCGTGAATCGAGGCGTTACCAGAAAATCGTGGAAACGACGAGAAGCGTTCCAGTCGTACGAGAAAATGGATCTAGAGATACTGGAATATACCTGGAATATTCGTTGGGTCTATAAAAGAAGAATAAACGGCCGAGTTAGTTAGTCTTGTATAAGTCTTGTATTACAGTTTGAATTAAAGTGTTTAGTTGGAGATATCAAAGTGATTTAGATAGCGATTAATTAAATAAGTGTTTAGTTGACCTGTAATTAGTAGTGTTCAGTAGTTAATAAAGAAGTAATTTATTAACGGATTGTTTTTCTGGAAGTGAAAGAAAAGACGGATTGGGAAATCCGTGACAATATGTAACTACTATTTTTTTCGTAAGAAAATAAAGGACTCTATTACCTAACTGAACTTGTATTTTCTTGTACTAAAATCTACAAGTATCTTTCAAGAAAATACTTCTGCTTTTTAAATTTTTAAAAAGACTATATCACTCACTGTATCATGTTGCTATGGTAGTTACACATGCCTTACTCACACGTGTTTAATTTGAAATACAATATCAATCTAGTAGGATGTGGACGAGTTATCTTGCAAACACAACGGTTTTATTCTTGGACTGTCTGATAAAATCATTGGTATTCCATGACAACATGTTACAGCTTAGAAAGAACAAAAACATGTGTAAATAATTAATGATACGGGATTCCTAGAAGACAAGCTAATGCTTCATCGAAATTGGTATAGTGTCCAACACCATTGCCGTTTAAACAAAACCTGTAAATTTTAAATTACAAAATGTGTTAATATTTGTTTAGTTTTACACAAGAGGTAAACTGATGACCCAGAGTTTGTACAGTACTGCCTATTTTGCTTATAATGCCCTTAAATTTCAGTGCACTAGTCTCAAATTTCGTGGTAATGCCCTCTAATATAAAACTGTGGGAAAACTAGCACCACAGAAATTATGTATAATTTGTTTAACCAATTTTATAGGTGAAAATTAACTGTTTAGGTTAAAGGATATATTTACATATTACTTTTAATTGATGGAAAATAGATCAAATTTTTTATTTAAGATTTCGTGTAATTTTTTCTTATCAATCAATAGGAATTTGTAGTATAATATTTGCCTTAATAAATGTCATAATATAACAATTCTTGAAAAATATGACACTCGTATGCCTGATGGTACTAGTAATTTCGTGAGGTATTTTTAACCCTGTATCATCTCACTTGAGGTTGTGCGGTCTACAGTTAGTACCTGCAATATATTATTTTTTATAATCTCACCTTTGAGAAAACAGTGAATAGAAAAAGTTTTTTTATACATATTCAGCGTTATTAGGTTTGTTTTAGCAGCAGTTGAAAACTTTTTGGAAACTATCAGAAATGTCCGTCCAACTATTTATCGCGTCGAATTCAATGGTAACGCGTTGGGTCGAATATTTCTGACAGTTTGTAAAACCGTTTTCAACTGCTGCAAAACAATATATAATTAAAGTGCAATAGAAAATAATTAGATCAATAAATAAATGAAATAAAAAATCAAGATAGTGGAACATTTACGTGACAAAGAAAGATAAATGCTCATTAAATATCATATTTATTTTGCATGTTTTGTTCTCTCAGTGAAAGTAAAAATGATAAAATTTTTAGGTTTATAATATGTTAAGGCTGTAATGTTCGCAATTTTTCAAAGCCGTTTTTAGACGTCCACGCGCTTTCATATTTCTCCTCAATGGAAATTCGTATTAAGATGGAGCAAGTTTTAATCAACTAATAAAAGTCTATTTTACTAGACACAAGAGCCATATTTTCAAAAAAAAATCTGATCTGAACAATATTTCGGTCGCAATATTGCCCACATTTAGGACTGCGGTGAGACGTTGTTAGGCACTATTATAAAAGAAAAGCTGTGGGCTAGTAAATCAAGTCTTCATATAACAGACAATTGCCTCAGAATTAATTTTTGCATTTATATTCATGAAATCTGTCCGCCAAGAAGACATGTTTTGCTAAATTTCTGCATACAATTGCCTCACTTACAGGGGCACAAAGTTAAATTTGCTGTTGAAGGTGCTGATGGGCGGAGCCTGATAAAAGCTACACTGTTTGCCCGAATATTATACCCATTTAAGCCGCGTATTCACTTCACTTGTAACAGAACCTCGTCGCATGGCTTCAAAACGATCGTGTGGACGGGACCCTGTAACCCCGTCGCATCACTTCACAGCGAACACGGGTGCTCGCATTGAGATTCGTAGCGTTCTGCTCCGTCCACTATTGTAATATAAACTGGCCACGAACCTCGTCGAGTGGTTTCAAAACCACCGTGTGGATGGGAGCCTGTAACCTCATCGCGTTACTTCACAGCGAACATGGGTGTTAGCAGTATTTCCATCACTTGTGGATATTTCTGCGCTTCAACAAGTATACTATATGTGAGGTACATATTTGAGTTTTTTAGTGTTTTGTCTTATGATGGGATATATCTCTTCATACTCTTTCAGTGTAGAACAGACAGTTGTGTTCTATAACCTAACTATACCTGTTATATTTTTTATTTCACATTTTTGTTTGTCATGAAAAGTACATAGCAATTGTAAAAATGGCGATGAAAATGCGGGATGTTAAAAACATTAAAAAAAATTTAAAATTATTGTTTCAATAGTGTCACTATTTAAGAAGACATTAAAAATGTTATAGAGAAAAGTTGTTTTTAATGTCAATATAACCTCAGACATGACTTGTTTTACTGTTTTAAATATTTAGATGCCTGTGTTTGTCCAAACTTTTATTTAATAATTAAATATGACAGTTTAACAACAACAAAACTTCAATTCTCGTAGACAAAATTCTATATCTATAATGTTGACCTTACGACAACGAATTTACTTAGATAAATGCCACGGTATAGGTGAAATATCTTATCGACATGCAATTCAACTTCTCAATAAAAAAATATGCAGAACTTCACGTCTTAATAAATTGTGTTGGAAAAGATATCAAGAAACTAAAACGGAATCATTCAATATGTAAAACCAAAAATACAATATTCGAAGTTCATATGAGAGGTTATATTGGCATTAAAAAACAATGTTTCTCTATAAAAATTTTAATTTCTTCTTAAAAAAAACTTTTCTCAACAACATTTCAATTTTTTTACTGTATTAGAAATGTATTTTAAGCCAATATAAATCAAATCTCCTACAATTCCTATCAATGAAGTCATATGTATGTTCTCTGATACCAAATATCTAGGTATGCTAATGAACAATTCCACAGACAAAGCAGGTTTGGGCTTTTGTCCACTGAGTAGTTAGTTTCACACAATATTATTAATACCTAAAAATATATTATAACATTTTAATTTACCCTGTAAGAGGGTGATAAAACATTTTGGAGGAAAGTTAACAAATAATGTTTCTCTTATTTGGCAAGTTTGTTACACTATTGTTTGATACTAGACAGGGATTCAGAAGTATACCTACACAATTTGTAGGATTTATACTCGGATTTATATTTCCTCCAAAAACTAAAAACAGAACAAGTTTGCATTTAAAAAGAAAGAGAAAGTGTGGTCACTCCTAATACTTAAGTATTTTCGCTTCTACTGTTTAATGGATGTCTCTGAATCACTGGCAGTAATTCCAAGAATTTGATTACTCAGTTGTAAATCGTGTTTTGGAATATGTTGCATATATATGTTTTAAATTATAACATCACAATACATACAGATATATTTTGTTTCAGTAAAATTTTCAGCAAGTGCAATTTGGAATATCCTGCATAAAACATTTTAAATTAGGTAATATGTAATTACATTATTAATACAGGATGATTTAGAACTTATCTTACAAAAATTGGGAATGGATGCATCTATATCGTAAAAATGTTTTTCTAACATCCTTATAGTTTCCGAGTAAGCAACTATTGAAGTTGTAGTATTTTCAACCTTTATACAGAGTGCTAAAAAAAGTGTAAAATATTTAAGAAGGTAATAGTATGAACCAAAATAAGCAGAAAAGTCTCAATAAAAATGGGTCCGCAGTAACAAGTAACGGTTGCGGAGATATGGAATGTTTTATGTTTTTTAGCCCCTTTTTTATATTGCAAAAACGTTGTGTATTTTCTTATAATAGTTGGTTGATGTTCCACGGTATCCACTCCTAGAGCAGAAGAAGAAATTCTAGCACTGGTAGAGCAAAATCCAGGTATGAGTGTGCGGAGAATATCAGTCGAGGTAGGAATTAGTGGTCCTCTTGTTTGAAGAATCCTTCACGAGCAACTGCTTTATCCATACCATGTGCAACAAGTACAGGCCTTAAATCCAATAAATGATCATCAAGCACGTTTGGTTTCTTTTGCCGCTGGATTCTACGTCATGATGCTGAAGACCCTCGTTTTCTTGCAAACATTCTTTTTACTGATGAGGCCGGGTTCACAAGAAATGGAGTGTTTAATTTTCACAATACGCATATTTGGGCCGACGAAAATCCTCATGCTCTAATAGAATCTGGACATCAGGCACGTTTTTCATTAAACATTTGGATGGGTATTGTGTTTGAATCAGAGGAAACAAATGTGGTTCCAGCATGATGGTGCTCCAGCTCATTTTTCCATGGCCGTTTGTGAGCATTTACACCAAACTTTTCCACATAGATGGGTAGGAAGGGTCGGACCTGTTTTATGACCTCCAAGATCGCCTGATCTGAACCCTCTAGATTTCTTTGTTTGGGGATATTTGAAGACATTAGTGTATGGTACTCCTATAAATAGCCTGGAAGAGCTGCAGCTACGGATTAATCAGAAGTGTCAAGAAATCCAAACCAAGGAGGGTGTTTTCGAAAGAGTTCGAATATCGTTGAGACGAAGATGTCGTGCCTGCTTGGAAATGGACGGAGGGCACTTTGAACATCTTCTGTAACTTTGTTTTTTGTTTGAGAAAAGCTTCCTTTGTCGGTTTATTCGTAATAAAATAAAATGTTTGAAAAACGAATAGTGGTCCATATCTCCGCAACCGTTACTTTGCGGACCCATGTTTACTAAGACCTTTCTGCTTAATTTGGTTCATACTCCTGAAATATTTTACACTATTTTTTTAACACCCTGTATTGCTGGGCTACTGTAGTCTCTAGCGAGGCGATTCCAAATATTGAGATCCGATTACTTATAGTAGATATTAACGTTTTGGTGATGCAAATATTTACATTAGATTTTCAAGTGTCAAAAATAGCTTACGTGTATAGCAACTCGGAGTTGATGGATATCGTTTCAATTTACGGTTATGTGAAAATGCTTTAGCAGAACGGCTTCGCGGTAAACATGCCAAATGCAGCTACATTTACCGCGGCGTGTAGTGAGAATATGTGTAGTGGAACGCGAGTGTGTCACGGGAAATTTGAAACCAAATCATGGAAGATATGGAGATCCACGGCGTATTGCAGCAGTGTGGCGTATCATACACGAAGTTCGATTTTATCCATACAACATGTCCACGCATTAACACCTAGGGATTGGACGAGGAGGGCCGGTACCATAGACGCCACAGTTTCCTGACTTTAAATCATTTGGACTTCTTTCTGTGAGGATATTAAACAATGAAGTTTATCGCACCGAAGTGGACACTATTGATGATTTACGCAAACGTATCATAACTTTTGTTAATAACTTACGAGTTCAAAACGGACAAAAAGCACAAACATTTGTATTAGTTTATAAAAAACTGGGTAAGACGGACCCAAAATGTTGTTGTTGTAACATCAGGTATGTCAAACTATTATTAGCATAGGTTAGGGCGAGGATTTGCATTACACAGAGTCGGTTTCAAAATTTGCAATAACTTTAAGCTCAGTAATTAAAAAAAAAAAACATTTATTAGGGCAACATTTTTATTCTGATTGTTCACATTTGGACTATAAAGGTATACTAAACAATATTCAATGCAAAATATCATTTTCAGCAAGAAGTAATAAGTTTCTTCAATATAATTCAAAAGTCTTATGCGTAATTTTACTCGTATACCTATTAATTTCAACACATCTCTTTAACATATTTTACCAACAGGATTATAATTTATATTTATTAAATTATTAGTGTGTAATTTTCCTTATAATCACATTAATTTTTATAGAATTTATTTTTTATTTCAATGTCTAGGAAGGGTAACTCATTATGTGCTATTACACATATTTGCATTCAAGTTATCATTTCAAGGTCAAACATGTGCACTAGACGATATTGAAATTATATACTATAAATAATTTAAATATGTGCATATTATTATGTATGAGTTAAACACAATGAAATTTAGCATGTACATGTTTTAAAATTCACTATATTATTTATTCATATTTATACACAGTAAACTGAACGGTTTGCTATAAAATAAAAAATAATAATAACTGCAGGCTAATGCAAGATGTAACATTGCGATAAATTTTGAAAAGAAATTTCGGTTTCATCAATAATTTGTCAGCAGAAGTACATGCATCATGGCAATGTTAGAAAGAAGTCAACTAGATGTATTGGCGAAAATCATTGGTGAACAACAAACTACTTGCGTAATAGAAGTGGGAAGTTTTGTGTTTTATTAGTGTAATTTTACTATAATTTTTTCTGCATAAATAGTACCAGAACAGTTTGAAAATAGTGTTTTATTGATTTTTTTTTTATTTATTTAGTGAAAATTAAATTTTAAAATATTCAAACATTATTTTCTTGAAATTTTGTTATGTAACACCATAATTTTACATGATGTATGTATGTAGTAACTGCCCCATAAAAATTACCACAGTATTTTAAATATCTATTTCATCATCAATATCGCGAGTACTGCAGCTCGGGTTTTTTCTGGACAAAGCGTAAAATGTATTCCTCCTTATTCCACTCTACTAGAATCTTGCAGTCTCCGAAAATATTTTGTACTCTTCTGGGATTCAGTTGTTGTCTTTGAGGGTAAAGATTCGCATACAAACAAGTCACTTTAAAATATATTTGCATTTACTGTCCATTAATACCATATCTGCAAATTATTGACTTGAATAAGGCATTTTAAATAAAACCATACAAGACACGTCTCTGACGTGCCACAAACTAAACTTAAGCCTGAAATCTTTTGAAGGAACACACTTAATTCAGAATCTCTTCAGTATTGGAATTATCGAAGACCTACCTTAATTGGAGACAAAATAAATGTTATCAGAAATGAATACAATTACCTACCTACCACAAGATAAAGTAAGTTAACGAAAGAGCATGACTTCAGTTTATTTTCTATCACACAGAAGCATGCATTTGGTCACGTAGCCTATGTAACTCAATTGAGTCAATTTACCCCGGTATTTTATCTAAATTAGATGCAAATAATAATATAACAAATACATTATACAGCCACAGACGGGAAAAGATTAATTTATTAAATATATAAATTTATTTTAACCAGATAAACAACAAAACTACGAATACCTACATATACAGGGTGTCCAGACATGGTACGTCAATATTCCGGGGAGTCATTCTACAGTAACTTGTTTTACTCATATCTTGTTCGATAGCCTAGAAAAACAAGCCGGTGAACTTTATTATATGAAAATATCTGTACTCGACACAAATTTCTTTATTTAATTAGGTACTATAAAACGTGTACCCGACACAAATTCGTTTAATTACTATAAAAGGTTTAAAATTGAAAAAATTGACAATAAAACTGAAGAAAAGCAGATCATCACAAACAAAATCACACAAGGTTTCAATTATGACAACAAATTGTTGCTGGTTGTCTAACTCTCTAAATGTCAAGCGGGCAGAGTCGGCGATAAATTGGGGTTTAATATAGTTTAAAAAAAATTTTTTTCGCTTCAAATATTTGTACTTAGTCATAGCCATGTATAAAATTATACAAAATATTATATTAAAATAAAAAAAAACAAAGGCTGATTTATTTGACACTTTTGCTATTTATTTGACACTTTTGCCATGTTCATTTGTCTGATCTGATAAAAAATCGAGGGGGTAACCACTCATGGAAATCTTGTCACAAATCTTGCAAAATCCTGCGAAATCCCGACAAATCGTACCACGGTTGCTTGGAACTACTGGAAGGCTACTTGTCTTCAAAGTTGTTTGTTTCATTTTATTGACTTTGCACGCTAATTTTTCATGTCCCTATCCACTAGTTTTTCTAAATGTTTGTAAACATTAAAACCGGACACCCTGTACCTAGAGGGCGAGGCTAGTCGAGGGATAACTCAAGAGTTAACTTCGTCACTTCGCACCTTGTGAAACAATTTAACTATTGTGCAAAACTTAGAACAAAAAAATCGCTATTTCTATGAAACTGTCAATTTGACATTTTTTGTCAATCTGAAAGTTTCAGCCAATGTCGTCAAGCGCCATCTTTCGCATCTTTGCTACTAGCATCGAATAATTTTTACGTTTTATTTCTTGTTGTGCAGGGTGTGACTAGGATCAAAATCAGTTTTTGACAAGAATGTCAGAATTTTGAGCAATCTTCGAAAGATTCTTTTTTGTCGAGTTAATACATCGATGTTTTTGAATTTTTTTGTATGTGGCGCCCTCTAAAACTGACAAATTCCAGGCTATATTTCAATTTCTTGTCTCAGAAAACTCACCACTATCTAGTGGTATGTGTTTACTACAATTTATAATAAAGTTATTGAGAAAATACTGAGTTCAACATCCTGTAAGTATCTCACAAATTATAAAAATTTCGACTAAGGTAACTTGATTTAGGCCATAATATTTTGCCCCCGGAATATGTGTATTTTTCTCTCTTACAGACACTTTGTATCAAACGAGAAATCTTTGGAAACTCCTTGAAATTACCCGGAATTTCGCAAAATCCCTTGGAAATCTCTATTTTGCGAAATCTTGTCATAATTTTGGTTACAGTGGTTACTCCCTCGTAAAAAACCTTTTACTTGAGAGAAAACCAGATTTAACATAGAGACGAGTAGGTGCAAAATATAGTCAAACACACTGTACAACTAACGTGTTTTAGAGATGCCTCTTAAATAATTTCAAATAATAGTTGCGTAACATGGATCTTTTATCCAGTAATTAAAATATTTTTGTTATAATGTGAGGAAAACTATATGAAATAAATATTTAATTACTGTTTTAGCCCAACCTTAGTTTTTCTTTAGTTTTTGGGTTTTTGCCACACTTCTGAAAAAATAATAGAGATTAATTAAATAAGCCCTTGCGCCAAACGGAACAGTCAAGGGTTATTTTTGAAACTATGTTTGCCTAACCAAAAATCTCACACTGAAAAAACAGATAAGTAAAAAATAACAAAAATCACATCACTATCGCGCACTTCCGTGTTATTGACGTTTCGAAAACCTCTCTGTTTTCGTTCTCAAAATCGTATTAAAAATGTTAAACGTATGTCAAGTTTGACAGTTTAAAATTTATTTATCTGCTTCCATAGATTTAAAATGATTTTTATTTTATTGTTACTTACTTCTTCTTGATACAACTGTAGCCAACAAGGATCGATGTTCACTGAACAGTTTGACACACACTTATCTCCGTTCAACAAAATAATCGCGGTCTCTTTTAATTTTCTTTTGTTGTGTTATCTTCCTTCTCTAAAATTTTTGCCGAACCCCATTGAATTAAATGACCGTTTTCCCAAGCGTGTTCGCAAATTTTGGATTTTTCAAATTCCCGTCTCATTATATAATTTATAAGTTCCTCAACTCTAAAATTCATAGCCTGGGCCGTTTCTCCAACATAATGTTTATTGCATTCACAAGGTATGCTGTAGATGCAATTTTTGAATTTTGTATATCATTTTTGGACGCGTTTTAGACAAAAATGATCGCAAAGTATTAGTTGTCTGAAAAACTGTTCGAATATTAAATTTATTCCCGATTCTTCTTAACTTTTCTGATAATATAGGAATGTATGGAATTTTTATTGTATGATTAATTTCTTTTATTTGTCTTACAGTGTTCGTTTTATCTGTAATATTTTTTAATGTTCTATCAACAAAATTTAGAGGGTATTCATTATTTATTAATACATTTTTAATAAATTTTATTTCGTTATTAAAAATATCATTGTTTGATGAAATTAATTTTGCTCTATCATATAAACATTTAACAACACCTTTCTTAATATCGATGTGATGGTTAGATCTAAAATTTAAATATCTATTGGTGTGAGTTTGTTTTCTATAAACACTTGTTTCTACAGAATTATCGTTGTTTTTAATTAAAACATCTAAAAATGGTAGCATATTATTATTTTCTATTTCCAAAGTAAATTTTATTGTTGGTTCTTTATTGTTAATATCATTTAAAAATTCATTTAATTCTGTAACAGTAAAAGGCCAAATTGCAAAAATATCATCTACATATCTCCACCAGATAGTTGGTTTTTTATTTATATTTTGAATATAATTTTCTTCAAAAAAATCCATAAAAATGTTACTTAAAATTGGTGATAATGATGAGCCCATTGCCATTCCGAAATTTTGTTGATAAAATTCATTGTTTAGTTGAAAATATGTTGTTTTTATACATAGACTTAGTAATTCCATTATACATCCTACATTTAATTTTGTTCTGTTTGCCAAATTGATATCATTTTCCAGTTTATTTTTAATGATATTCAATGTTTTGTCTACTGGTACGTTAGTGAATAAACTAACTACGTCAAAACTCACCATTAAATGATTATTATTAAACTTATTTGAGGAAGAAATCTTTTCTAAAAGATGTTTGCTATTTTTAATATAAGAATCGGATTGTCCAAATAAAGGTTTAATAATCTGTAACAAATATTTTGCTAATTTGTTGCAAGGTGAATTTATAGAACTAACTATTGGTCTTAGAGGTACATCACGTTTATGAATCTTTGGTAAACCATAAAAATGTGGTGGTTTACTATAATGTGGGTTTAAAATTTTTCTTTCAATATCTGAAAATTCTCTTTTGTATTTATATAATGTTCTATAAATTTTGTTTTCAATAGATTTAGTTGGGTCTTTGTTTAATTTTGTATAATTTCCGTCATTAATTAAACTATTTATTTTTTCATCATAAGTTGTTGTATCTAATATAACTGTGGCATTACCTTTATCGGCTGGTAAAATTTTAATATTATTATCATTTTTAAGTGATGATATAGATTTCCTCTCCTCTAATGATAAATTACTTTTAATTACATATTTTTTCTCAATTTCAATTTTTGACCGGATTCTATATTCATTAGCAATATTTAATGGTAATTTTTGAGCAATTTGTTCTATTGATGTTATTATATCAAATTTAGGGATATCTTTTGGTGTTACAGAATAATTTAAACCTTTACTGAGAACTAGTTTTTCAGACGAACTAAGTTGTCGATTTGACATATTTATGACAGTTTTATTTATAATTGGATTGTCATTTAAATTTAATTCAGAATTTTGCCTTTCATGATTTAATGTTCTAAATTTATTCAAATGTGTATTTTTGTTTGTTAAATTCCTTATTATAAGAATATGAAACATTATTGTACATACGTTCATAATCCTGTTGGTTCACTGTGTTTTGAAGTTGTTCTTTTATATAGTTGATATTTCTTACCAGTTGTATCTTTTTGTGTCTATGGAATTGTATTCTTTCACGTACCATGGCTTCACTTGCTTTTCTTAAGATTTTGGTACATTTGAAACTTGAGTATGGTGCTTTTAGTCTCAAGCCTTTCGGAATTATTTTAAACTGTCTACACTTACACAAAAAAGTTATACTATTTTCAGTGTGAGCTAATTTTTTACTAATTGATTCTAATTTTCTAAAATTTTTGGAAATATTAAGCCCATACCTTATGTTAAGATATTGTCTAAAGCTATTTATTTGTGGCATAGTTTTAGTTTTTCTTTAGTTTTTTTGGGTTTTTGCCACACTTCTGAAAAAATAATAGAGATTAATTAAATAAGCCCTTGCGCCAAACGGAACAGTCAAGGGTTATTTTTGAAACTATGTTTGCCTAACCAAAAAATCTCACACTGAAAAAACAGATAAGTAAAAAAATAACAAAAATCACATCACTATCGCGCACTTCAGTGTTATTGACGTTTCGAAAACCTCTCTGTTTTCGTTCTCAAAATCGTATTAAAAATGTTAAACGTATGTCAAGTTTGACAGTTTAAAATTTATTTATCTGCTTCCATAGAGATGTTAAATGATTTTTATTTTATTGTTACTTACTTCTTCTTGATACAACTGTAGCCAACAAGGATCGATGTTCACTGAACATCGATCGAAGCAGATAAATAAATTTTAAACTGTCAAACTTGACATACGTTTAACATTTTTAATACGATTTTGAGAACGAAAACAGAGAGGTTTTCGAAACGTCAATAATACGGAAGTGCGCGATAGTGATGTGATTTTGTTATTTTTTACTTATCTGTTTTTTCAGTGTGAGATTTTTGGTTAGGCAAACATAGTTTCAAAAATAACCCTTGACTGTTCCGTTTGGCGCAAGGGCTTATTTAATTAATCTCCATTATTTTTCAGAAGTGTGGCAAAAAAAAAACTAAAGAAAAACTAAAACTATGCCACAAATAAATAGCTTTAGACAAAACCTTAGTTTCAAAACATACATTATTAACAAACTGACGTCACCAAAGTGAGAAGGAGTAGTTGGGTAAAAGCCGATGTAAAAACTTTCTCGCTGACATTCAATTGCTGAATGCTAGAGAGGCCTTAATAAATATTTTTCAAATTATTATAATTAAGCAGCTAGGCAATTTAACACATTCCAAAGTCGGCGTGAACGTGAAATGTGGACGAGTAGGTATACCATTGTTAATTCGTTCAGCACTACGGTCGGGTTGCCGTCTATTTATAAACCAACAAAGGATTTCGATAGGTGTATCATGACCTTGAGTTATTCACCGATAAATCAAAATAATACAGGATACAATGCTTCGTTATATAAGCTAACCCATGAGTTAACCGCTGTACGAGGGTCATCCAGGAAAAATATATATATTTGGTTGACCCCATAGATTTATTAATGAAGAGATTATTGTTCAGATTTTGAAGTAACCAGAGCACCGTCCTACTTATTAATCTGGGAAACTGGAAGATACGGAGATTGCGTTTCAGCAGTTGCCATATTTTTTTTTATACAGCAATTTGCAGATTTACATTAGTGCTTGGCATAAATCGAGGGGTAAACCACTGATTCAAATTTTGTACACCATACTTAAGTACCCCTTTCGTTAAATAATTCCTTCCCATACTACTCATTTATTTCCTCAATATTATACAAACGTCCCCACAAAATATTGCATATTTTGTGGAGACGTTTGTTTTCACAACACTTCCCAGCTAGCAAAGTAGTTCTATAAATTTAGAGTAATAGGAGTTTTATATTCTGTTAATATTTTATAGTTGTATTTAGAATACTAAATTGTTGTATTAATGTGGCACCTGTGACTATTTTGCATTCAGAAACTGAATTGTTTTTTAAATTTGTTGCACGAACGTTCTTAGAGCATAATTTATAGAGCACTTATAAGATAACTGCTGATGTAGCCCTATAAGTGTGTACAATAACACAATTTTACAGCAACGGTGCTTATAGAATCAAATTACTGTAAAACCGATGCAAAATACTGCTTTATAGAATTATACCATCTCCTGTGACACTCTTATAAAATTATTCCGTAATGTCGCTTATAGTTTAATTATAGAACTATTGTATAAGGCGTTGTTAAGTTACAATTCTGCTGCGGAAAACAAATTACAAATATGGAAGCTGCTATCGAACTTAAGAGATCTTTAAAGCAGTTGTAGAGAATAATAATACAGTTCTTATAAAATCATTATAGAGTAAATAAGTAACAGAAGCCTTTTTGTTTCATAAAAAACGCTATAGCACTACCATTTTTATATATATGTTTCCCATAGCCCCATCTGACGAGACCTGCCTGTAATAATACCAAATATTTTGATCAAAGTATAATGGAGAAATTTGTATAACATAGTCGTGATTTGTAAAAATTATTATCTGCTTGCAGAAAGAAAATTTCATTACGATAGATAAGATTTATTTGATTGCTAAAAGAAATTGATTTTCTTATAGAAATTTAGACCATTCCAAACCTTAAACATTTTCACTTCTAGATGTTGAAGTTAAAGAATTGTTTATAGATTTATTAAATAAGATTGAAACAAGTGAAATTACCACAATAAAATATGACAATACTGTGAATATTACGTAGTTGCTTACGAAGCATATTTGCTCTATAATCATTACAATCGACACAAACATGTCATATTAGTGAGAATCCATTGGAAGTACAAGATAAAGCCTTTCTTTCTGTCGCCATGTTGTGAAGAAGGAAAAAAAAATTTAATTAAAAATACGTATAATATAAATAGGTAAAATGATATCAATAATATGGATATACTTACTTTCTCACTATTTTATGTACAGTTGGTTGTTAAATTCATCAATTTAGAAAACACTTTTTTGTTAAATTTCCAGCAGCATAGAAATATAAGGTTAACTGATGGCGCGTCAAAAATTAACTTTATGTAGCACTTATTTCACGATTAAACTTTTTCCGCTTTATAATGTAATGCTCCATGATGGAGAAAAAAACTAAGCAATTCGTAATGATGTAAGTAATTACTCCTATGTAGGCTTATTAGGTCCATCTCATTGGTTCTTATTGGCCCGTCCATATTATTTCTAACATGTGCGATACAGAAACATTTTGTTTTTAAAAGATACAATTAAACGATTTTAAAGTTCTTTAAATATAACACCATGCAACACAAAATTGTATAGCGAAGTGCTATAGAATTTTATGATATTGCTTTGTTACTGTGTTATAAAAATTCTTTAAGACTTCTATAATTATTTCCTGCAAGCTTTACAGAACCGCTTAAAGAACTGAAAGGTTCTATAGAACGATGCCCATTTTTATGGTAAGTGTTGTAAGAACGTTTTGAAAATGTTCTTAGAATAAACATTGCTCTATAAAATGTGCTCTGGAAACGTTCTTACGATTTTTACAGAACAAGAAATTGTTAGCTGGGTTGTCAACTCGAAAAAAGAAACATTTAAACAATAATTATTGTAAACCAAGAAAAACAAAAATATATTTGTCATTATTTAAAACATACAAACAATGTATTTATATCAATATTCTCTAACACGTGTAATAAACACTTTTAATAAAGTAACACGTTTATATAACATCTATCTTTTGATTTTTTATATTTGTTTTTTTTTATTTTAAGCAAACGTTCCTACTGATTTGAAAAAGATTATTTCCATCAACTTTATGGGGCCGTAAAATATTTTTTTTTATTAACTACTGCAATGTTTGCTGTTTTTGGCAATTAAAATTTATCTAAATTTTGATGTAAAATTTTAATTTAAGGGTCTCTATCTACTTTTACAAACAAACTTCCCTATACAATATGTTTCGTCGTAGAAAACTGCATAGTACTTGTTAGTCTAAAAATATAATAATAAATTTTAGGAAGAGAAACTATTTAATTAGAGTAAAGAATAAGATTGTATATTAGTAATAATAATTATAATAATTATTATTAATTGTTAACAGTCTCGATATTTGTGTAAATTCATTTGTAAGAAGAACTTTTTACCAACATTATCAGTGATTTAATAATAATAAGTACTAAATACAGTCGCTTATTAGATGCAAATGTTCGGCAGTTAAAAGTACATTATTAACCATATCGGATGTTTAGTCTGTTGTCACAAAGATTACATGTGTTTTGGAACTTTTGGCGACTTAAAAAAAAAACAGAAAATTTGACAATAAGAAGGGAATAATTGATAATAATAACACGTCATGCACCGCTAAAACACATTTCCGTAGTTCTGCATCGTTTTTGATTTCATTTAGCGACTCCACTCACCATTGTTTGTGTTTCAAAATTAATAATTTTTTAACAAATTTAATTGCTACTCGTTTCGTACCCACAACACTCGAAAAAATTCATGGCATGACTTCTCTGATTGTAATTCGGTGATCGTTCATAATATTTTTTTTCCCATTTTGGTCAGTTGTTGATGTGCTGGGGTGTCCAGGGCGCGCGTCATATTTAACGTTTTCACGGCCTTTTTGGAAATGCTTGTAGGTACCACTTGTAAACTCTTGTTTGGCTTATAGCAGACTGATCAAAAGCAATATTTAACATTTCTAAAATATTGTCGGACCCAACAACGAAAATATCGACCGAATCAGACTAATAGATACAACCCGAGAAATTACAATATTCTTGTGACGTCTGTTGACCCATCAAATGGAATAATTTCATTTCCTTCCTCGCTTGAAGAGGTACTACTATCTAAACCATATTTTCCTTATGTAAATGACATATATTTTTAATATTTGCTTGCGATTTGTAGATTACAATAGGTACCACATAGCTAAATTCATATAAAAGCTCGATTACATTGAGCTAATTTACTAGCTACTACCCAGCAATTCCACTAGGTACTAGTAAACTGGCACAGTATGATTATACCCTGTTTACTAGCTAACTAGCAGATTGCAGATAATTTGCGAGAAAAGTTGGAAGCCGGGCTACTTTACTCGCTGGCGTGTAGGGCTTGTTAGGTAGTAAACTAGCCGTGTCATCATAGTTGCTAATGAACTAGTTGCTATTACAGCACACACATCACAAAGTAATATTTTTTATTCAATTATTCGTTCTTATAATTTAACCGTAGGAAAAGAAAAATATGTACAAAAATGGCTATAAGTTTATGTATAAGCAAACTGCATTATTCGTGACACCATCGTGCAAAATCACATTTATGCGTTACTTTCTCATATTTCATCGTGACTTCACCATACTTCCCTTTGTACTTCCCCATACTTCCTCCGTACTTCCTTTACTTCCCCGTACTTCCTTTACTTCCCTTATTGTGTACACCTACTTCCCCAAATGAAACTCATACAATATGACAATTTTAGTGAAAAATAAATATGCATCGTTTTGAAAAGTTAATAATGTACCTACGTAAATCGTGTACTTAATAATTATAGGAAAAATACTAAATGCTTTGAAGAATTTCATAAACTCTTTCTTATTTATAAATAATCAATGGCGGCTTGTAACTTCTATGTCTACTAGGGATGGCGGAAAATTTTGGTATAAAGTTTTTCTCAATAACTTTATTATAAATTGTAAAATATATAAACCTTGGAATTGGTGTTTTCTGGTACGTGAAATTGGAGTATGGCCTCGAATTTGCTGTTAATTGTACCAGGGTACCTACAATACATGCATTTAAATCGTCATAATTTTTTTGATCAAGTATATTATTTTTGAATGAATCATTCTTATTCTTTGACCTTTTTTTCTTAAACAATTTCTTTGTTTTTGGATAGGTATTTTCAGGTGTTATTTCATAATCATAAATCCATTGTCTTCTTTCATACTTTATTCAATTAAAGTACTATCAAATTTTGGACTAAGGTAACTTAAGGTTGATTTTCACATATAGGTTCTTGCACGGTTTGTGTGCTTGTTGTCTTAGGACCGTCGTGGGCCGCCTGCATTTTCACATATAGTTTCATGCACCGTCTCGGTGCGTGCTGTGACCGTCCGTTGTGGGCCGCATGTATTTTTTACATATTGGCACTGCGATCATTTCATGAATGTGTATTTGTTGTGTTCAGTATTTTCTGGTATTTTATAAAACTATTAAGAATGGATTCTTCTGACCAGGATGTTATTATAATAGGAACCTGTATGCAGATTTTAAAGAAGAGAAAGGAACAGAAAAACGTCGTAAAAGATGGGGATTCACAAAATATACTTGGCAGAAATGACATATTTACAGTTGTTATTGTAACTATTCTATATACTAACTGCACAAACAACTTGGAACAACAAGTGCACAGTCCTACACCTGATTTTCGCATGTGAGTCGTGCTGCGGTGATATCGTGTTGCGGTCGTCATAAATCGGTTTTGATGCAACTGTGACCCACACCAACACGAGACGGTCAGAACACAGTCTTATATATGAAAATAAATATTCTATTTAATGCATGTTATATGGAATGATCAATTTTTCGATTGACGACTAAACGACATGGTAGGTGTATAATCGGTGCATGAGCATGAGCCTATATGTGAAAATCAACCTTTAAGAGTCCGTTCTCTGTACACTCCTCGGGTAGCGCTCCGGGGTCGGGTGCACGGGCGTTACGGCTGGAGACGGAGGTTATCGCTCTCCCACTACAATGACTTTACGGTGGACGTATTTAGAATATTTAGATTTAGTGGAGTAAAATCGGCTAGCAATTATGCCGTTTTGTTTTTAAGAAAATATAACCATCTTGTAGAAAGACATTTTTAGTATCCAAAATGGACTTGTACAACTTTTTTTAGTAGGGCTGCATTTTATAAAAATAAAATCAAATTATCGATGCTTGGGACATTATTTGACAATTATTACGTTTTTTGTTACATCGCGCTTGTAAATCAACGATTTTATGTTCCTAGTTTTTTACAGCTTATATAACTAAACTAAAAACTACAGTACTTCTCACGGTACACACCAATAAATAAAAACAGTATAAAAACGAAAACTAGATTTAGTGTCGGCATTTTCTTTATTAAACATGGGCGGAGATAGAAATGCTAAAATGTTGTACCATAGTTAAATTAATTAAAATTGTATTATTAAATTTCATTGTCTTCACCGATATCGAAAACTAATAATTACAAACAGTGCATTAAAAACATTTACTACAACATTTATTTTCATAAGTT
This sequence comes from Monochamus saltuarius, assembly GCA_025584915.1. Lineage (NCBI taxonomy): Eukaryota > Metazoa > Arthropoda > Insecta > Coleoptera > Cerambycidae > Monochamus > Monochamus saltuarius. The sequence goes on along the minus strand of CM046727.1, from coordinate 24,493,576 downwards.
TCTGCTACAAGAAATAATATTGTCTGGCTGTACCGCACTGTTTTTCTCAATATTAACTTATATCAATTTCTTATAGTATTGCCCTCGGTATTGCCCCATGGGGTGCAAAAACTTTCTATCAATGAAAATAAAAGCATCGAACTCCATAAGATCGATTGATATTGATTGATCGATAATACTGTCTCAACTGAGAACGTATAGATTATAAGTGACTATGTATTTCTTTGAACTCCGGTCCTGCCCGCATTTACCAATCTCTAAGCCCATCCCACTGAGTGAAGCACACGTGGTTGCAGCATTTAAAATAAATTCGTTTCTGAAGTTGTAACGTTCGGCATAGAATTTTGAGTAATTTTTATCAATTCGATATAATTTTGGTATCGTTGCAAAGCTAAAAGACAGACTTACTTCCCTCGTGTAACCAATTTTCGATTTAAGCCTTTATTTTTAAGTAAATAAATTGTAAATATTTCTCTTTAAATTTAAATAATTAAAAACTAATTTTGAAAAAATATTACACAGTAGCCTTAGGAAACAACTTTGTCTTTCGATTGTTTTTTATTTGGACCGCTATGTTTATTCGTTGTCTAAATAAGTGTTATGGGCCGAGCGTAAAAATTCGGTTTATTTCAAGCGCGCGACGGACTCTTAAGGTAATTATTTACAGCGGAAACCTCTTCAATGTTAATAAAAAAATTCCTACCCTCCTATTTTCGAAAGTGCTGAACACGAATCTAAAACAAATTTTTTTCGGTCGTCTAATTTTCAAAATTATAACCTCTATATTACACTCGACATTACATTAAGTTGAAGTTGGAATATAACACCTCTGCCATCATTATTTCATGACGTCACACTAGTCTAAATAAATAGGCGTTATATTGCAACCTAGTGTAACGTAGGTATGTACCTACCTATACATAGAGGTTACAATTTTGAAAACAATTTCTTTCGAAAACTAGACTCGACCGAAAAAAAACTAATTTTAGATTCATAGGTATACAGCACCTTCGAAAATAGTGGGTTGAAATTTTTTAATCAAGATTGGAGAGATTTCCGCTGATGTAGATAATTACCTAAACTAGGTTAGATCCGAGACAATTAACCACTGGGATCAAAATTGTGACAAGATTTTGCAAAATAGATTTAAAAGGAATTTCGCGGAATTCCGGACAATTTCAACGAGTTTCCACGGCTTTCGCATTTGATAAAAATTACATCAAAAGGTACTATACTTATACAAGGTGTCTGTAAAGTTTGAGAAAAAACTACATATTCCGTGGGCCAAAATATGATGGCCTAAATCAAGTTACCTTAGTTCAAAATTTTATAATTTCTGAGATACAGGAAGTTGAACCGTTTTATATGTTTCTCAATAATCTTATTATAAATTGTAGTAAATACATAAAACTTGGTAACGGCGAGTTTTCTGACACAAGAAATTTAAATATTGGCATGCATGCGTTCAAATCGTTATAAATTTTGTGTGCACTGGTGTATTGATAGTTTAATCGGTAATTCTTATTCTTTGACGTTTTTTCTTCTTATCTGCCATGAGTGGCAATCCCCTTGGTATTTATTAGATGCAAGTGTTTGATATTCTTCACCATGCAAAACCCTAAGATAAGATTTATGAGGACGCCCGGTCATCTTACTTACCTATATAATATTTACAAACACGATACCTATATACATTTACCACTTGATAACAGACATTTGAATTTACACACAAAACTAACAAAAAATATGTAAGTGAATTTTTATACAGAACTAAGTAAGTAAGCTTATATGGGGCGTACAGAAACATGTGAGTAGCCACATACTAAACATAAACTACGATATGTTATATAAGATTTGTACGTATCTGAAATAACCATTTCATTCTTTCTACTATTAGGTAACAGCAATTTATTCAAAGAAACCCCTGACATTAGATAATTATATATGTTGATTGCAGTACGCATGTACCGGGTGTCCAGCGTAACGCTCTCATTCGATTTGTGGTTTTAATGTCATAGTTACAAAAAAATGTCAAATACAAAAATTGTGTCATTTTTATAGATGATTCGACGTGTCTTAGAGAAAAAAACAATAGAACATCGAATTAAAACAATTATTTAACGAAGTTAATTTTTTTTAAATGCATACATTTTTCTTTATATCTCAGTAACCACTGGGACAAATATATAAGTATATTATATGGATGTAATCAGAATTGTATGCTTTTTCAGAAATTTAAAAAATTCATAGGGTGTTGCATTTAAAAAAATTTAACTTTGGTAAATAATCGTTTTATGTCGATGTTCTATTGTCTTTTTTCTAAGACACGTCGAATCATCTACAGATTTGGAAAGTGAGGATCTTGATGGTGAATTGTATTTTGCCGCTTGCGTGTATTTGTGTCATACTACACGCATACTTCGACCACAGCGTGTTTGCATCAAGCAGTGTTGCCAGGTGGGAAAAATTCAGTGCATGAGAATGATTTCAAAGAAGCATGAGGTTTGGAGAAAAAAGCATGAGATGGCTTAATTTATCAAAAAACACCTCTTGACACGGCTTAATTTTTAATTACTTTTGTAATGCCATTTTTATTTCATTAAAAAGCATTATGTTCTGCTATTTTATCATAATATTACATTGTAAGTAGGTAGTTACAGGTACTTACTTAAAAGTTATTAACCACGTAACCTTTCTAATTTATTTTATTGTTAGGCCGGGCGAACGTTGAGGCGCAGTTGACGTGACGCAGGGTGACTCACGGGTCGTAAAATCTGTTGTTTCCAGAAAATGTAGGTACCCTTACGGAATAGAGTTAAGAATCACTGCAATACAGCGTGAATACAGCACACACACCGCATATCCGTAGACTGTCATACCCGTTTATGTATTCATTGCTAATTATTAAAAGAGCAGTCTACAATAAAGGACATTTCAAGTACCCAAATATTGTACATACCTACCTCTATCTATTCAATTTTGCCCTCGATTTTGCCTTTATTTCTCGTTAGGTAAAGACCTAACAAAGGTTTTGGTAGATTTCAAAGAGTAATTTTAATAATTTTATTAATTCTTTTTGTGTCTATTAAAAAGCATGAGATTTTGTAATCAAAATATGAGAGCATCAGATTTCTTCGGAATGCATGAGATCTGACAACACTGGCATCAGTTGACCGGACAGTTAGATTTGTAATGGCGAATTGACGATACGGAAGTTACGGAACCGATTACCGTAGTAGTGGGGAATGCTAGACCAATGCACGTCGCCGCCCCTCTTAAAGTTCGTACCTTCCCTGGAATGAAGCGGCAATTTCTACTTTCTCTATAAAGATCCGCAATTTCCGAATCTATATAAAAATGACATAATGTTTGTATTTGACGTTTTTTTGTAACTATCGTAATATTCCTACCTACGGTGAATCACATGACTACAACACAAGGCTTGGTGGAGATCTAAGGCTTCCCTTTTCGAGATTGAAAACGACGGAATTAAATAAGTTAGATCTTAGTCTATACAACAAATTCATGTTATATCATAGACATTTAAATGTGAGATCAATTAGCTGCAAGGAGTTCCATACATTATCTAAGAATTTTCTGTTGTCAAATTATTTTTACAGTATCTCTGAATATAATGAGCTCGATAATGAGTTTAGATCGGATCATTAAGGACATGTCATTGTGACTTTGCTAACAATGTTAGTACAATTTATTATTAGTGTATTGTATTTACTTTTTATTTCCATTTTGTTTATCTAGTTCACCTTAGCTTTTAACGTGTTGTGACAAAAATACAGACTTTTGTAATTGTTGTCAATAAACCTACTATCTATCTATCTATCTATGACATTAAGGCCACAAATCGAGTGAGGGCGTTACGCTGGACACCCTGTACGAGTAGATACCTAAACTGGAAAAGTAAATGGAGATTCGTAAATATGTAGTGTCGTTGAGTGAGAAATGATAGATAGAGGCGCAACCTTAATGACGAAATGCGTATGCGATCTACAAGTTTAACACCCTATATCTTGCAAACAAAGGCCCTAATAGAAAATATCTATAGGGCAAAATGTTTTTAAAGTCGGACATGAAATAAAGGCCTTAATGTTTGACGTTCCGTTATGTTACACCGTGTTTTACAGTAAGGATTTTTGGGCCCAAGATTTGTCCGTCTGTCGCGAACTATTGTTAATGACAGTCAATTTTGAGTGTTCTGTGTGATTCAAAGGTTTAACAAGCCAAGAACACCCCCGTGAACAATAAGTTGTCGATAAATTGACGAATCTTAGAACCAAAGAGCTGCTATTACCTAATATTATCTCGGGCCCAAAAACTGTATACGCATTTTGCCATAAGGTTGCGCCTCTATCTATAATTTCTCACTCAACGGTAGTGTGTACTTACTACTTACCCCCAATCTAACAATACCTAAGTACTATCGTTTGCAATAATAATGACACTCACTTAAATTAATTTTGCATTTTTTTAACATCTGACGTATTCATATTGAAATCTACATCAAATTTTTAACATTAGTTATTAGTTGTTTCACTCACCAAGAGAAATTTAATGAAATTTCTATTTAGAACTTCCAGAAGTTCAAAAACTGTTTTAAGAGAGTGTCATTATTATTGCAAACGATAGTACGTGGTGAAATCTCTATTTCAAAGTTTTATTTTATTTAACATTATTCAAATATTTTTCGTGTAGGTATGACTTTTTTTAAAGTACCTAAGTCATCAAAACAAATATTTATTATTTACTAGACATTTCTAACGTACGATGGGAGTCAGCTTAAACTTACCTGTTATATGCTCCATTCTTTTCTAGTGCCATTTGATACACACGCTACTAGAAAAGGAAACATGCAAGTGGTGATTTTAAGCTCGACTTTAAGCTGACCACCATTGTACCAATTTATTTACGTAAATAATAGCTAAGTTGAAAATTTGAAGATGTACCTAGGTAAAATGAGTGCACGAAGTATAAGTATTCTTCGTAGGTATACCAATCTACAGGCAATAAAAAAAATAATTTTCGATTACAGGTTGGCAATAATATTAATAATTATATCCTCAAATAAATGCAAATAATATTCTTGCGAAATAGGGGTCCACCTTTTATATGTAATTAAAATATATGTTAATGATGCCGTACCATTCTTAAGGTTAAAAATATAATATACCTACCAAGTGATTAGCCGCTAGCATGTCTGATTTGAAAGTAGGTAGGGTAGGTGTTATGTCAGTACAGGTAAAAAAAACTACAGTCACGTACCTAACTACTTTCTTTTAATATTTTTTGTTGTTGTTAAGGTCGAGAGTAACGTTTACAAAATGATAAGAAAAATAACGTACCTAACTAGGGCCTACGTATGGCATACCTAGGTACTTATATTCTTTATGTTTAGGTACATTCAGTCCAAAAAAATACCTAAAAAATTACTAGAATCGAACGTTCTTTTTCAGTCCCGTCAATTTATCAAAAAAGGCTCGAAAAAAGGTATTACTATTTGTTACTTTGCTTTGACGCTTCTTAACACAAACAGAAACTTGACTCATCTCATACCTAACCTAGAAAAAATCACAATCTATCTGCCTACATTATCTACACGTAATCATTCAATAATCCTTAATAATAAGTAGCTAATTATGAAACAAAAAACTCACCACAAGGACAGAGCAACGATAAAATAGGAATCCAAAGGATTTGACACTTTCAAAACGAAAAGCGATAAAAAATATCAACGGAAATAAACCAGAACACACCACTTGAACAAAATGCACGTGTTATTGTCAATTCAACACAGTAAATAAACAAAGTACCAACACAAACACGTGTACAGCTATCAACAAAACGCACAAACCTACAACGAGCTAAAAACTATAAAACTAAGTACTAATCACTACTCGCCTAAGAATAAACTAGGATTATCGTTTACATTTCAGTTAAGTTCATAGTTCCCTGTTTTTGTTTTAAGAGATGAGCACAAACAACTGCCGGTCGCGAACGCGATATACGGCGCAGGCTAGGCCAACTCGATCCAGTACTCCCCTCACTCCGCACTAGCGTTGGTTGTTTCGCTGCCGTGTTATGTCTTGTCTTGAAACATGCGGTCGTCCCCACCGCTCCGTCACGTGTACAATCCGAGCAACAAGTGGTTGGGTTCAATGGATTTAAATTTAACATGGCTTGATTTGAGTTAAACTGTTACCGCGATAAACTGATATAAAATTATTTCAACATATATAAACAGTATTGTCTCCATCATACGTATTCACAGCTACGTGTATGTTAGAAACAGGGAAGCGTATAATTATCTCGTCAACATTGATGGAAAATTACTGTATTTATCAGTGGTGTAACTTCCTTGATGGCGTGAAATTTGTATCAGTTCTATCAACGATACAAAAAGTAAAATGAACTATTTATAGATAGATACATATGGAAATTAAATAATTGTTTTGTGGTTTAGTTGTGCCGATAAAGATATAATTCCTAAAACTGTTTTTGTTTGTTTTGTAAAACAATATCGTAGGTAATAGAGTTAAAAAGTCAATGGTAATAGGTACTATCACAACAACGACTTGTTTACTGTTTTTGTTATTATTGAATCAAATATTACAACACACAAATTCCATGAAACCCGATATGTATACTTTATAAAATTTAATGTAACTTTATTTTTAATTATTGCCGTCTTATTTACAAATATTTACTGGCGTAGCCACGGGGGGGTTTTGGGGTTCAGAACCCCTCCCATGAGATGGATTGGTTGGGACATATAAGGATTACAAACACCCGAGTTAATTCTAGATACTTATCTATACGATTTTGTGTCTACATTTATCTTATTTGATTAAATAATTTAAAATTACATTGGTAACTGAAATTTTTTGTGACCATAATACTTGTCTTATTGTAGCTATCGACTCCGGAAGCCCACATCTTTTTTGTTCTTTTTGGGCATGGTATTTTGGAGAGCCCATGTACTGGTAAGTAATACTTGATAATACAGTTTTCACAAAACAATTATTGCACGATTTAGACTTCATATATTTCTTTGAAGCTGCGTTCAATTTTCTTCTACAACATATATCTTTAAATTCTTCTGCATGAAAATGCGTAATGCAAATTATTTGGTTATCTAGATAAACAGTATATTTTCTATTGCATCTTAGCACCTTCCATTCTGCTATCTTCTTAAGGTCGCCGTATTTCTCGCCGTAAAATGATCAAATTTGTGGTGTTTTTTAGGTACTGAAATCTCGAAAAATAAAACACGTAGAGCAAAAGTAATATCAAAAATAAAATTACTGATGTTTTGTTTATCCACTTTTACTATTTAAACTCTCCTCAAATAATATAATAACTAAATAAAATGCATTTGTATGACACACATTATTTCGCTATTCTAACCCCACATTTTAACAATTATTTTCACATACTTATAAACAAAAATGAACAATCTTATATGCAGAACTATGTAAGTTTATGTTATAACAATGTTTACATCTATAGTTGAATTTAAAATAATACGTATTTTGAAAGATTTCAGTACCTAAAAATTTGCTGAATAGATTGCTTTCTGACATTATATATTGATTTTACTTCGGTACCTTTGAATATTCGCAGGTGGCATGAGATAACATTCTTGTTATTTTCTAAACTCTATATTATTCAGTTCTTAAATGTCTAAAATTACTTGTATTTGTAGAAAACACTATTTGAAGAATACGGCGCCCTTAATTACGGTTCTTTTGGGACACTATGGAAATGGAAAGTAATAGATTCAATTCCTTTTCCTTTTTTTATCTTGGTTTTACAAGTAGCCTCATAATACACACCATATAAATTGTGCCAGAATAGTTATAGTTATAGTTAGTTAGTTAATATAATTTAATACCATAACAACAATAATTATTACGCCAAAACACGAAAATAATTCCAACACACGAATAATAACACGCAGCACAGAAATACTTCTAAAATATAAATAAAATACAAATTTATTAGCAAATAATATTTGACATTTATGTGTCAAACAAATACCAGTGACGTCACTCGTGAGTTTGTGGGTGGGCGGAGTGAAGGGAATCACGAGCTTGTAGCAATCTCCTCTGCCTCTGAGATCTTGCTTTTTAACAATATATATATTAGATCGATTTTAATTTGGTAACGCTGAACAAATGAACTCCTTTGTGTTCATCAAGAGTGTATTCGCCACCATAATATGTTTTATTTTCCGTGATCCACTTCCAAATGAAATAATTTGCAAAATTCATTAAACGTTTTAGGAACATCCCATGTTATAGTTGTATTTAATGCTAAAAATGACTGACTAAAGTAAATTAAATATAAAGGAAGTATTGAATAACCCACTAGGTTTCTTATTCCTTACTTAGAGCTAACAAGCCAAATAATTTATATTATCTGTTCTGGAATGTTCAACCAGGATTCCTTTTATGTAATTGTAATGGGTTATACCTCTGCAGTGGCGTAGCCAGGGGAGTTTAGGAGTCAGAACCCCCCCCATGAGTTGGGTTGGTTGGGTCATATAGGTAATGTCTCACTACAAACCTGCAATCACTCTATTCGCCAAGATTTAGCAACGCGGTCAGTGAACTAGATCTCCTACGGCAACCTTACATTATGGTTTATCTGCATTAAATCATTTAAAAATTAAAGGATATGGATAAATATTTAGATAAACACGAAAAAAATAGAAACAATGGAGACCTCGGAAAAGGACCATCTCACCACCAAAAAAAGCAAAGCTCCTCTGCAGCTATCCAACAACGTGGCAGAATGAGTATATTTGGCTTATAATGGGTTCAAACAATTATTTTTCTGCAAGATGTCTAGAATGCAAAAAGGATTTTTCAATTAGTCACGGTGGCCTTAGTGATGTCAAACAGCACTCTAATACAAAAGAGCATAGAAGACGCGAAAATGTCGAAATTTTCTCAAGTTTTAACAAAATTTTTTGCAAACAGAAAATATTCAAGAAACTATCTACCACTGCGTTAAGCATAGTCAATCTTACAATTCGTTAGATTGTGGGCTCAAACTTTTACCAAAAATTATAAAAGATTCTGAACTACTAAAAAAAATATTGTCACAGAATTTGCCCCGCTCGCACCCATTTCGACGACTGTGGTATCGCGAAACGCTAGATTGCCCCGATCACCCCTAAGCGATTAGACTTATTTTAAGCAATTTGACCATGAAAATTTCAAAATTTTCGCCTGCGGCGCTAACCTCCCTCCCCTCTTCAACTGATATAATAAAAAAATAATGTGTCCCGTATTCCCGTTAAAATTCAAAAGGTGGCAATCCTGCCTGTAACTAAGTTCTAATTTTATTTTTGTCATTTTTGTAACAAATATTGTTCATACCTGTTTATTATTTACATGTTTATGATGAGATTTTTTTATTTACTTTTTATTGTTTCAATTTATTAAAAATTACTTATTTTTTTTTAAATCTAGTCTGAAATACTTTGTTCACTGAACCAATGTCAAATTTCTGGCTACGCCACTGTACCTCTGTACCATACGATGGTTATACCATAGACTAAATGTATTGTCACGGATTTCCCAATCCGTCTTTTCTTTCTTCCAGAAAAAACAATCCGTTAATTAATTACTTCTTTATTAACTACTGAACACTACTAATTACAGGTCAACTAAACACTTATTTAATTAATCGCTATCTAAATCGCTTTGATCTCTCTAACTAAACACTTCACTTCAGACTGTAACACAAGACTTATACAAGACTAACTAACTCGGCCGTTTATTCTTCTTTTATAGACCCAACGAATATTCCAGATATATTCCAGTATCTCTAGATCCCTTTTCTCGTACGACTGGAACGCTTCTCGTCAATTCCCGATTATTCCAGGCCGACCTCGATCACGGCATGTTGTTTGTTTACCAGAATGGCGTAGGGGCGATCGGGGCAATCTTAGGCAATTCGCGGTGCCACAGTCGTCGGTTTGGGAGTGAGTGGGGCAAATTCCGTGACACTGCCCCCTCCTTAGGACCGATCGTCCCGATCGGCTACACCTCTATACGGGGACAGACGCTCCAGATGGACGACCTTCATCTTACTCCTGGGAGTCCTCTGTATCCGGTAGACGACATCATTGATTCTTTTAATGACGGTGTAGGGGCCCTCCCAACGGTTCTGTAGTTTAGGCGATCTTCCTTTCTTCCGCGTGGGGTTGTACAGCCACACCAGGTCACCTTGTTGGAATCCGACTGTATTGGCCCGGACGTCGTATCGAGTCTTCATGCGATCGCTCTCTAGTCGCATTCGAGATCTGACTTGATCGTGTACGGCTGCTAGTCTTCGTTCTAGCTCATGGGTATAAGTGTGTCCGGCTCTGTGGGCTGTTCCGCAGGACGACCAAATACCAAATCTGCGGGAAGGCGAAGCTCTCGTCCAAAGATGATCCTTGCGGAGTCTTCCCAGTAGTTTCATGGACAGCTGAGCGGTAAGCTAACAGGAAGAGTGGAATGAGCTTGTCCCAGTCTGTTTGGTTCTCGTTCACAAACATCCTCAGATTGGTTTCTAGTGTGGCGTTGAAGCGTTCCACCATACCATCTGACTGGGGATGCAGTGGGGTGGTCCTGGTTTTCCGGATTCCCATAAGCTCGCAGACCTTCCGGAACACACCTGATTCGAAATTTCTGCCCTGATCTGAATGTAGTTCCATGGGCACACCAAATCTGCAGAACAGGTTGTTGACTAGCGCTTCTGCTACGGTTGTGGTCTCTTGATTGGGAAGGGGTATACTTCCGGCCATTTACTGAAGTAGTCCATGGCTACTAGCAGATATCGGTTCCCACTTTGGGTTTTCGGAAATGGGCCAGCGATATCAATGGCAATCCTCTCGAACGGTGCTCCTACGATGTACTGGCGCATTTTGCCTCTGGAACGGGTCTTCGGTCCCTTGCTGGCTGCACATATGTCACATTTTCGGCACCAATCTTCTACATCCGTCCTACAACTCAACCAGTAGAAACGCTCCTAACCTTCTGTAGAGTCCTATTGATACCGAAATGTCCACCCCAGTACCTCCATGTACTTCCTGCAGCACTTCCTTGACCCGGGACCTCAGGAGTAGTACTTGTTTCTTGACCTCTGTTCCGTCATTGTTCTCCCATGCTCTTTTTAGGACACCGTCTTCCAACACCAAGGAATTCCATTGAGCCCAATAGCTCTTTAATGTTGGGCTTTTACTGCTGACTTCAGCCCATGAGGGTCGGTTGTTGGCTTCTTTCCAGTCTAGTAAGGGCTTGATGTCACAGTCAGCTTGCTGGTCTTCCCGAATCGCCGCTGAACTCCATCTGTCTTCAGGTTGGGCTACTACTATTCTTGCAAGGAACAAATGATATGTCCTATTTTCTTTCTACCACAGTGTTTGTTGCTGGTCGGACAAAGTCTAGAAAGAGCATCTGTGTTTCCATGTTCGTTGCCTGCCTGGGAGTCGCGCCATTGCCGATCCGCGACTGGCGCCCTACACTGTCCCTTTAGGTGACCCGCCCGCCCACAGTTCCAACATTGAAGTGGGCGTTCTCTTCGTCTATCGGGTTGTCCTCTCTTTGGTCTGGTAGTTAGGCTGAGTTTATCAATGGCCTCCTTCAGTGTTTTGATTATCTCTCCATTTCCCATACTATCGCTATTATCACTGATAGTCCGCACTTTAACATGTTCCCTGGAGGCTACCGCTTGGGAGTCGCGCCTTTGCTGATCTGCGACTGGGGCCCTACACTGTCTCTTCAGATGTCCCATCTGTCCACAGTTCCAACATTGAACAAGGCGATCTCTTCGACTATCAGATTGTTCTTTCTTTGTCCTAGTAATTGGGCTGAACTTATCAACAATCTCCTTCAGCGTCCTTATTATCTCTCCATTTGCCATACTATCGCTGCTATTATTGATGGCTCGCACTTTAACATGTCTACCGGATGCCATCTTTGTTGCCTCGAATTCCAGTGCATGCGAAAGAGCGTCGTTCAGTGTTTTAGGTCTAGCGAGCCGTAGTGCCTGCTGTGTTTCGCAATCTCTTAGGCCGTCGATAAACACTTGGATGGAGAGCTGGTCTACAAATTCGGACGGGGCTGTTGGATATGCCAATCGAACCAGTCGAGCAACGTCTGTCTCAAAATGTTGTAAATTCTCTCCACTCTGCTGGTGACGATTTTTCAATTGTGCCTGGTACACTTGCTGCAGGTGCTTATCCCCATATCTCATTTCCATATGCTGTTTTAGAATGTCGTAGTTATTCTGTTGCCCAGCAGGAACTCCTTGTAAGACGTCAAGAGCTTCCCCTCGTAGAGCAACTATCAGAGCTGTAGCCTTTTCATAGTCAGACCATTCGTTTGCTGCAGCTGCTGCTTCGAACTGACGCAGATATACAGTCCAGGAAACCTTGCCGTCGAATTCAGGGGGTCTCGTCTTCTGAGTTCGGATAACAGGTCCTTCTGATTTGATTACGCCCTCCTTTGCTATCTTGTCTAATTTATGTCGAAGCTCTTCTCTAACCTGATTTATTTCTTTATCCATTTCCATTTTTGTGCTAACAGCTTCTCTTCTACTTGTGTCACTTTATGTAACTGCTCCTCTAGTTTTTCTTCTACTTGTGTCACTTTATGTGACTGCTCCTCTAGTTTTTCTTCTAGTGTATTCTCAATCTTTCTAACTTTATCTGCATTTCTTTCGTCTGATTTTCCATTTTACGCCCTTGTTCTTCGAATTTCTCTTGCATTGTCCGTCCCTGTTCTTCTAATTTCTTTTCCAAGTTCTCTTGCATCGTTTGGGACTGATCTTCGATTTTATGCCCTTGTTCTTCAAATTTTTCTTGCATTGTCTTTGTCTGGTCTTCCATTCTATGCCCCTGTTCCTCTAATTTCTCTTGCATCGTCCGTCCCTGTTCTTGCATCGTCTTCGCCTGGTCTTCCATTTTATGTCCCTGCTCTTCTAATTTATTTTGCATTGTCTGCATCATTTCTAATAGTTTTGCCAGTTGTGCATCCATATTGACTTGACTTCTAGTTACAGGCATTCACTCTATTTGGAAAGTTCTAGAATGTCCAGGAATGTGTTTGTAAATGTCACCGTTGACTTCCTTACAATGATACGAGTGCACTGATATGCCACACTTGGGTCTTTGTCTCACTTCGGTAGAAAGTTCTAGAATGTTCGAGAATGTCCTTCGCGAATAACACCGTTCACTTCCTTAAGTCACGACGAGTGCGGTGATATATCACACTTGGGTCTTTGTCTCACTTCGGTAGAAAGTTCTAGAATGTTCGAGAATGTCCTTCGCGAATAACACCGTTCACTTCCTTAAGTCACGACGAGTGCGGTGATATATCACACTTGGGTCTTTGTCTCACTTCGGTAGAAAGTTCTAGAATGTTCGAGAATGTCCTTCGCAAATACCACCGTTCACTTCCTTAAGTCACGACGAGTGCGGTGATATGCCACACTTGGGTCTTTGTCGCACTCCCGTACAAAGTTCTAGAATGTTCGAGATTGTCCTTCGCAAATACCACCGTTCACTTCCTTAAGTCACGACGAGTGCGGTGATATGCCACACTTGGGTCTTTGTCTCACTGCCGGATAAAGTTCTAGAATGTTCGAGATTGTCCTTCGCGAATACCACCGTTCACTTCCTTAAGTGACGACAGTGCAGTGATGTGTCACACTTATGTCTTTGTTTAACTCCCGTATAAAGTTCTAGAATGTTCCAGATTGTCCTTCGCGAATAACACCGTTCACTTCCTTAAGTCAAGACGAGTGCGGTGATATGTCACACTTGGGTCTTTGTCTCACTCCCGTACAAAGTTCTAGAATGTTCGAGATTGTCCTTCGCGAATACCACCGTTCACTTCCTTTCGACAAGACGAGTGCGGTGATATATCACACTTCAGTCTTTATTCCACCCACGCACAGGGTTCCAGAAAGTTCTTCCAACTTTCACTTAAACCCACTCACGCACAGGGTTCCAGAAAGCTCCTCAAACTTCCAGTTAAATCCCACTTTGTGGACAGGGTTCCAGAAAGCTCTTGAAACTTCCAGTTAAATCCACTTCCGACACCAAATTGTCACGGATTTCCCAATCCGTCTTTTCTTTCTTCCAGAAAAACAATCCGTTAATTAATTACTTCTTTATTAACTACTGAACACTACTAATTACAGGTCAACTAAACACTTATTTAATTAATCGCTATCTAAATCGCTTTGATCTCTCTAACTAAACACTTCACTTCAGACTGTAACACAAGACTTATACAAGACTAACTAACTCGGCCGTTTATTCTTCTTTTATAGACCCAACGAATATTCCAGATATATTCCAGTATCTCTAGATCCCTTTTCTCGTACGACTGGAACGCTTCTCGTCAATTCCCGATTATTCCAGGCCGACCTCGATCACGGCATGTTGTTTGTTTACCAGAATGGCGTAGGGGCGATCGGGGCAATCTTAGGCAATTCGCGGTGCCACAGTCGTCGGTTTGGGAGTGAGTGGGGCAAATTCAGTGACAGTATACAAGCTGAATTTCGTTACACGGTAAAACAGATTTGTTAATTCAAGACATATTTTTTTGTCACTTTTATTAAAAAAACGCGTATTTCTCTAAAATAATATTTGTATTATTTCAAGAAACAGTAGGGTTAGAAACAATTATATAATATATTTGAATTTTTGTTATATTTAAACACAGAACTATTCAGAGCAAATAAATTAGTTTCATAAAATGATGAATTTGTTAATAAAACAAATACCTAATACAACTGTGTATTTACTTCGTTTAAACCTATCAATCTAATAATTCAAAAACAAATAAGTCGTTTCAAAAAATTATTTTTGTTGGATGTGATATAACTTGAACAAAGTAAAATACTCAATACAACAAAATATTTTTTCTTTGGTTTGTTTGGATTTTTGCCACACTTCTGAAAAAAAATAAAGATTAATTAAATAAGCCCTTGCACCAAACAGATCAGTCAAGCGTTATTTTTGAAACTAAGTTTGCCTAACTAAAAAATCACACTGAAAAAAGCAGATAAGTAAAAAATAACAAAAATCACATCACAATCGCGCACTTCCGTATTTTTGACGTTTCGAAAATCTCTGTTTTCGTTCTCAAAATAGTAATTGTATTAAAAGTATGTCAAGTTTGACAGTTTAATTAAGTTTTCTTTAATTGGCGGTCTTGCTTAGTTATTCAAGTGTTTTTTTCTTAGTGGGATAAAGACCAAAATAGAAGGACATTACATTTATTTCATTGCCAACGTTTCGGTGTTAGTTTTTACACCATCTTCAGGGCTCTACAATATAAAAGTACAAAAATGTTTTTCAAAAATAAATTAATTAAACAGTTAAAATATAAAATAAAAGTTTTGTCAATAAATAATAAACACAAATCAATTTTTTTTTTTTAAATTAAACATTTCAAAACAAATACATATAAAATATTCAGTCCTGATCCTGTCACAATTACAATAATAATAATAATAATAATAATAATAATAATAATAATAATAAAACAGATTAAAAGACAAAGAAAAATTATAAAAACAAAACCTGCAACCACCAAGTGGCAGCAAAATGTTTGACAGTTTATCTGCTTTCATACAGCTGTTAAATGATTTTTATTTTATTGTTGCTTACTTCTTCTTAATACAACTGTAGCCAACAATGATCAATGATCAATATTTAATGAACAGTTAGACACACATTTATCTCCGTTCAACAAAATAATCGCGGTCTCTTTTAATTTTCTTTTTGTTGCGTTATCTTCCTTCTCTAAATTTTTTGCTGAACCCCATTGAACCAAATGACCGTTTTCTCAAGCGTGTTCCTAAATTTTGGATTTTTTAAATTCCCGTCTTTTTATATAATTTTTATGTTCCTCAACTCTAACATTCATAGGCCGAGACGTTTCTCCAACATAATTCACAAGGTATACTGTAGATGCAATTTTTTGAATTTTGTATATCATTTTTGGACGCGTTTTAGACAAAAATTATCGTAAAGTATTACCTAGTTGTCTGAAAAACTGTTCGAATATCAAATTTATTACCGATTCTTCTTAACCTTTCTGATAATATAGTGTCACGGATTTCCCAATCCGACTTTTTCTTACTGCCAGGAAAACAATCCGTTAATTAATCACTTATCTTTATTAACTACTGAACACTAATTACAACTCAACTAAACACTTATTTAATTAATCGCTATCTAAATCTCTTTGAATCTCTAACTGAACACTTCAATTCAAGACTGTAATACAAGACTAACTAACTTGGCCGTTTATTATTCTTTTATAGACCCAACGAATATTCCAGGTATATTCTAGCATCTCTAGATTCATTTCCCGAACGACTCGAACGCTTCTCGTCTATTCTCCAGTTCTTCCAGTCCCGTCTCGATCCACGGCATTTTGTTTGTTTAACAGAATCGTGTAGGGGCCAGCGGGGCAATCTTAGCATTTTGCGGTACCACAGTCGTCGAATTGGGTGTGAGTGGGGCAAATTCTGTGACAATAGGAATGTATGAAATTTTTATTGTATGATTAGTTTCTTTTATTTGTCTTAAAGTGTTCGTTTTATCTGTAACATTTTTTAATGTTCTATCAACAAAATTTGGAGGTTATTCATAATTATTACATACATTATTAATAAATTTTAGTTCATTATTAAAAATATCATTGTCTGATGAAATTAATTTTGCTCTATCATATAAACCTTTAACAACACCTTTCTAATATCAATGTGATGGTTAAATGTAAAATTTAAATATCTATTGGTGTGAGTTTGTTTTCTATAAACACTTGTTTCTACAGAATGTTCATGTTTTTTATTTAAAACATCTAAAAATGGTAGCATTTTTAGCCTTACCTGTTGCGCATTCTGCGGATATCACACTTTAGCACGTATAGTACACTATTCACTACTGGTTAGTATCACTGTCACTACAACGGTCATCTATTAGCACGTATGTACTATATACCTATACTACACTACACGTATACACTATAACCAAAGTTTACAGAATAAATATTCCGTAAACTTTGCTATAACGCCGTCCGTATGGCACTCATTTATCCATATATCGTCAGTGTAATATATTCTTCGATTTAGATTCCGACCTTTTAATATACGTTTTAAATACTTTTTAGCCATATCACTAATTCGCGTTTTTCTATCAGCATACTCTTTCAATTTTGCTTTATAAAACGAAAATTCACATATCATAATTCGTATGTCACACATAATTCCTAAAAACACCCGTCTATACATATGTATTCTAGGCAAAGTGTCATCTTGGAAGATAAAACCCACATTTTCTTTATTTTTAGAAGCTCATTTTTAAAACACTATCCATGATTTGTTCTGCTAATCGCGTATTTTGTGTTGTCATCAGCCTCTATATCCTCTTTTTCATGTGTTTCCACTATTTTCCATATCACAGTTGTATATTCTTCTTTACCATCCTTTATTGATTTATATACACTACTCACGTCCACATTTATTTAATAATTACACCCCAATATCTATTGTGGGTGTAATTCAACGCTGGTTGGGACTTTAGCCCACAGAGTAGTTAGTTTCACACAATATTGTTAATACCTGAAAATATATTAAAAAAATACATCACTTACACTCATATTTTGATGTCGCACTTTAATCCCTTCATGCACTTTACCATTTTGATTTAATTGCATTTACAACTTTACTTACGCGCACGCCCATGGCAGCAGTGATGTTGGAATGGGTAGATCCATCACGGTGTCATAACCTATAGAAATTGAGCATGCGGATTTGCTGCAGGAACGTACCCCCACCGGTAATAGCAATATCCTCAAAAAATAAATACGAACTCGACTCGAAGTTATTGAGTGTTAGCCTCCCACAACTACCCCAACATACAAATACCCCCCCATCCATGCTGTCGGTGGTCATAGGCATGCAAGAATGCGGTGGATCTGGATTATTATGAGAATATCAGAAAAACTAACCATTTCTAACCAACAGTTGACCTATGTAATCCCCAAGGGTTGAAAGTACTCTTCTCACATCATCGATGTCACCCAAAAAATTGGAAAACGACCTTCTTGAGGTGTTTTTGAAAGCAGGGATCACGATGGAATGTCTTGCAAAAGATCCTACACATTTCTCATCTTCGAAACCTCATTAAATAAACTATAAATAACTTCGTAGACGAGCTAGTTAGTAATTTAAATAAAAAAATTAATCTATTCCAAATTGTACTAAGTACATAACAATTCATCTGGAAAAACAGTCACGACTGGTATTGCAAAATAATAAGCCTTTAATAAAAAATTAACACTCGAGGCGCAGCCGAGAATTACATTTTTTTTTTCGAGAGGATTAGTTAATTTCCCAAATGTAATTCATTTTATCCACAACCACGGCCAAAAACTGTCAATTACGAGAGTGAAAGCTGTCTGAGAGCAGGTGAAAAATTATGGTTTTGAAAAACGTCATATTTGACAAATTTATTTTAATCAAGAATATTGATTGTCAGCTGAATACTAGAAAGTCTTGGAATCGTTTCTATGACATGCGCAAAAATTTGCAAAATCGGCACAGAAAATGAGTGAGAATGCTTAGAATTTCTTCAGTCCGGTTGAAATCCAGCAAGAAGCTGAAGAAGCAACATTACGTCTGTTACCAACGAAAAACAAAAGTGTGTACGACAAGAAATTGGTGGAATTCGATAACTGGCGACAAAAGGGGCATAGGAGAAGGAGTAATTACAGAAGAAGTGCTACGATCCAACTTTTTCAATGTGGAGAAAAGGTTTGTTGCCTCTTCGATGTGGACAAGTTATTCCATGCTAAAATCAATGTTAAAAGTGCACAAAGGTGATGTTTTGAAGTATGGCAAACTTACCAGTTACATCTCACCTGCACTCAATTTATATGTGAAACTACATATGAAGGAACAGCCAGTTCAATTGTCGGTCATCTCACCTATGGCATACTGATGAGGGCTAACAAGCCCGAAACCGGTCTATGTCTGGTGGAGTGGCCGACAAGGGTTCTTGGCTGTTTCACACAGATACTGCAGGTATAATTCAATGGCGGTCGGGGCATTAGCCCGCGGAGTAGTTGTTTCCTGCAGTATCATTTATAGATTTAATGGCGCATCGCCCGGGGCGAGAGGTCTGCGGTTAAGTACCTACGATATTGTAGGTCGCTTTCTGCAAGCCGAGCCACTTAGGCCGAGCAGGAAGTAGCAGACCAGTTACATCTCATATGGCAAACTTACTTCATATTTGAAAGCAAAATCAAGAAATTATAAACCAAAGAAATATGTACTAAAATACATCAATCTGCGACCTAAAAATGGCGGTGGGATATATTTATTGCGATATATGGTTGGAAAATTTACTACACAGCATGTAGGCATCAACACAATTTCGAAAACATTTTCAAAAGTGGCTGCATTTCTTGGACTCCCTGATCCAGAAAGTTTTACCAAACATGGAATGAGGCGTTCTTCGGCAACATTACTGGCCAATGCTCGAGATGATCTTACCAGTATGAAGCGTCATGGTGGTTGGAAATGGACTACGGTAGAGGAAAGTTATATTCCGATTCACTTTCCAGCAAGATGGCATTTGCTGAAAAGATCTAGATCTTACCTGGTGAAGTTGTGGGCTCCTCCAGTCCTTCAGAAACTCTTTATCGAATGAATTTAAATAATCCCGCTCAAAATGACAAGATCATTTTTGAGATAAATGTTAATGTTAATAATAATAATTCTAAACAAAATGCTATAAAATCGAAGCGTGCTATTATGAATTCTAATCCACTAGTGTGTTAAAAGGCATTCAATCCACGAAAAACAGATGTAATAAACGTCGTGGATAAACAGTTTCTTTTATTTTAAGATTGTACTGTTTCTTCTTAAATTTATTAATATTGCTTTCAAACCAATAAGAATCTCGTATTTTGTTCCGTTACCAATGTAATTAAAAAAAATTCGGGAATTTTCATTGTCCTTCAAAAGTATGCTGCATGTGATTACACTGTAAATTTCTTGACGTTTATAAATAGATTGACATTTTGTTTGACAATATATTTTAATGATGTTTTATTCTTGAGTCTTTAATGGTCTATATGAAAATTAAAACAAACAAAAATAGTAAGTGATTATATTCTACACGTAATTACTTTCAATACAAAGTCTAATGGTCGCACGTGATCCTCATTTTTACCTTCAAATTAATACATGGTTAAGTATGAAGTTTTGTTACCGAATATGTCTCAAGCTTAAATTAATATCGGGATTTTTTTCTCGGCAATGAACATTTTTAGAGAATTGAAAATAATTTTCAAAATATTCATGACATCGAAAATAATGTAAGTCTTAGGGATAAGTGAAAATTATCTTTGTATATCACTATTTTAATAACTTTTTTCTACGTTCATGCAAAAATCAAAACTTTATTGAATTACATTTAGTGGAAAAAGTGGTTCTTTATTGCACTAGTACTAGTGCAATAAAATGTTTATTGCATTCATCTGTCATTCTACTACAGCGTTTTGTCATCATGACAAACATAAACGTTCAAATCGATTAATATTTTCCTAGACTTAGTGTCATCTAAATAAAACATTTTTTGGTTTTTGCATGAACGTAGAAAAAATATTGTATGCAAATCGTACAAAAAGTGTTTATTACGCTCGACGTGTACTCGGCCTGACGGCCTTGTTGAACAATTTCACGTCGCGTGCCAGAAACACTTATTTTTTGTACTTTGTTGCATAAATAACTATTTTACATTTTAAGTTCTAACTAATAGCTTTTTGATAATAGCCATAAATAATGCATGATCTTAGATACCTTAGATTACATATTATGTTGTTTTTCCACTTGTGTATTATTTTGATAATTTGAAAGCATTTATTTCAATGCTAACAAGTCAAGACATAAAATTAAAAAAGTGCCAGTGACAAAATTTATTTTCGAAGTATACAAACTTGTTAATTTATATTAATTCCAATAGATTAATTAAGTCGTGCGGAAATAATTGCTTATGCTAATATTTAAAATATTTATATTGACTTCCGATTGAAAAAATCGGGTAGCTAAACTTTTTATTATTACATATTATGTAACATACCTGCTTTACACTATTTGAATAGATTAATTAATTGTCTTATTGATTTACTTAACTGAGTAATAACAGTAAAAACTATTTTGCTCTCAGATATGTACATACAACTTGGGGGTATATTCCTCAAGGGAAAATAGGGGGAGGGGGTAGTTTATGTAACGTTTTTCTTGTTAACGTTGCGTTTCCTAGTTACAGGGTGTTAAAGTTGTTACTTTCAGAAGAGTTTTTCTTAATTGTTCTTAAATCCGCTAAAGATAAAATATCAGAGATAGAAAGTATTGAAGAATTGAAAACTGACCCTCTACCCCTGTTGTACGCCTCTGATAGTAGCCATGACGATTTTGTAGCATCTTTTGGTATGTTGTAAAGTATCTAAACTTTATGCCAAATATGATAGCGATATATCAAACAGAGTTCAAGTAACGCCCAAAAATAATTTAAATTTTTTTAATTAACACCCTGTAACTCCGTAAGGAGCCATATTTTATCTAAGCTATATGTGTCAATTCTTTATATTTGTATAAGCAATTTAATTCTGATTGTAATTAATTTATTAGTAATTTTGTGTTTGTGTTAAGAATGGAGAATAATTCAAGCTATACAGCGTGTTCTCAAAATCGTAAAAGCCCTAATCTAACAAGTGAGGAATATCGGATGATAAAAAACTTGAATGAAGAGATTAAGGCTCGGATCAAAATATGAGTGTAATTGATGCAGTTGTAATATGTAGCTCATTAAAAGAGTGCCTGTAAGTAGAGTAGTGCAATAAAGAATGACAAAGAAGAGTATACAACTGCGAAACGGAAAATACTGGAAACTCGCGGAAGGAAGATTCATGATACAAAATACACAATTCGTAGAAGAATTCATGGTTGGTATTTTAAAAATGGGCTTCTTGCAATAAAAAAATCAGATTGCTTATGCTATCTCACAGGATGAATATCCAGAAGAGTGGTTTTGCGAATTATCCATGACATGAATTTCCGTTTTATAAAACAAAATCAGAAAATTACGCCGATAGAAAATACCAAATAGTGATGTGCCAAATAAACTATTTAAGACAAATATTAGAAGATTGAAATCTGAGTCGAAGAATATATTACACTGACGAAATGTAGATAAATGAAGACCATACTGTGACAAAAATATGACACTGTGTTTGTTGCCACACAAGAACATGGTGTTGTGATTATAATGGCTAATGTGCCCTATAATAGCCGACGATAAGTGTTAATGTGTGACCGTTATAGTGACGTCAACTTATTTTTAATAATTTTGTGTTCTTTGAACCGATCTCAAGTGACACGCCTATGGAACCTTCCTTATTCATCTAAATGCTGTGAATGATTCAATTTATATTATTTTGGAATTCGAGTATAGAAATACATTCAGCCAGCGTCTGAGAGAGTTTGACGATAAGGTAATTTTATTACTTTCAGCATTCATGCATTGAAGGGCTCATCATTAAAATTGGATGGAGAACTAGAAATTGAGAAGAAAGCGGTAACTAAATCAGCTAATGCTTTCACCAACAGCTTCTGAATCGATGGATTGGTCGTGGTAACCTGTTGCATGGCCACTAACATCACCTGATTTAAATCCTTCGATTTTTTTATGAGAGTTTCAAACTCCACTTAATACCCGCAAACAGTTAATAAAATATAAAATGTTCAACTAATTTACACAATGCCCTGGCCTTTATTACGAGCATGCCCAGAAGCGTAGATTTGACACACGAAATTTGGTTTCTTTCGAAACAAAGACTACTTTAAGCAATTTTTTAAAAGCATGGTGGAGAATTGTAAGGAGAAATGTATTATAAGGATTATTTCACAGCGTATGTTTCAAATATTTGGGTATGTGACTTTTCAAACATAGATCTTGTTTTATTACCGTTCAACAATTTATTATCAAATTATAATAAATGTCTCAACATTAAAATTGCTCTGTATTTGATCTATTTATAATAATACATAATGGAAGTCATATAAAAGGAAGAAATATTTAAGAATAGCGTTGGGACATTTGAAATATGAACACCATTGAATAAAGTCAGCAGTTACTGATAATTAATTGCTGTGAAAAATACTTTAATGCAGCTATTTATTGTGTGAATTTCAGCATAGGCACTGATTATTGCTCTTAGTTATAACCAGTTACCTAATTGCTGATTAAAATATTATGAACTAATTAATTTGATCATTGTACAGGAAAGGCATAATTCAATCCAAACTTAGGGAAAACAACATTGATTGCTTTCACAAGTTTTATTTTCTAGATTACTTATCCTTAGAGGCAAGGTGCATCGTAATGGCGCAGTAGGCGCCAGCAGGTTGATGCACTTTTATTTTTTTACGTTTTTCTGTTCTCAACCGACTATTGACTACTATTTAATATGTCTATGGTGGTAGTGATTTTACCAGTTTTTCAGAGCCGCGAGTTGAATGAATGGTAAACGCAATCGCAAGGAAGTTCATAATGAGATCAGCTTCATGTAGATACGTACAACCTATTGCATTAATAGCGGCACTCTCTCAATATCTAAATCGTTTGTTTGCAACATTCTTAGTTTGCACTTATTCCATATTCCAATATTTTTTTCATTCTTTAACAGTAGGCATCTACAAATTGTGAAATTTTCATCCACCGTTGTCAACGTAGATTAGGATGACCAGACTATATATTTGTAAAACTGAATACATTTAAAACAGCGGTAAAAGGTCGGGAAACGCCGGACTTGACGAGACCACTTGTCCCCTACGTATTTTGGGGCGCTGATTACGAAAATGAGGGTTAAAGCTACCTGCAATTATTGGAACACCCCTAAAATTGCAAAAAACACCCCTAAATAGCGGTGTTTTTCGACTGTACTTATTGTTTTGCAAATTTAGCCATTTTATATGTTTTTTGGGACGCTGATTACGAAAATGGAGGTTAAAACTTGCAGCAATGACTCCAACCACCCCCAAAGTTGCAATTTTAGGGGTGTTCCAAGGTAGCTTTAACCCTCATTTTCGTAATCAGCGTCAAGTCCGGCGTTTCCCGACCTTTTACCGCTGTTTTAAATGTACATTCTGAAATGGTTCATATTGTATAATTTATTTGTAGCATAATTTTTATTACTTATTTAACTTTCTTGTATTTATATTTTGTGATTGCTGTATATGCATAAGTGTGAAACGGATATCATGTTTAATTAAATATGCTGTGTAAATATTAGTCAATTTTATTTGCTTTTTACCATTAATTGTAAAGTTTTGCCAGCTGAAAATAAACAAACATAATGAGGTTACATCAAATTTGGCAAGTGTCAAACGCTTGGTTTTCACAGTCGACGTTGTTGCAAGGTGGCAGCACTGATATTTTATACCTGCTTAAACTTACATTTAAAAATCCTAAATGATCAAATGATCAATATCAACTTAAGATTGAATAGCCAATCACATTGTTATAATTTTTGTTGAGAAAATTCTAATAAAACCAGAAGAGAGCTAGCAAACTGTCTTTTGCCTGCCTTATTTCTGATAGTAATCAGTTCTCCATTTTTGATTTCAATTACAAGCACACCGCTTATCTGTGAGAAAATCAATTGAAACATGAACATTCCAAATTATGAGAAACAAGAATAGATATTGGAAAAGAAAATAATAATTTGACTGAATCATTTTAGGAAAACAATTTAAAGGTTCATAATTAAAAGTTTAATAATTTACAGACAAATAACTATTCGAAAAGCATAATTTTTTGCAAAATAATTATTGGAAAAGAATCATTCTTTGACATTCTTTTGATCTAATAAATCTAATAATTTTTTAGATTTATTCTATCGTTTATTTGAACATTTCCTACTATGGAAAACTTAAGTAACAGAAAACTTCTGTTTCATTTAATTTGATTACTTTTCATAGTTTGAATATTTAAGTAAATTATGATCAACTACTTAAAGTTACTAAAGAGAGATAGCATGTAGATATTGTAGATTCTACACCATCTGGTAAAATTACACCATGGAGGTAAGACACATGTGAAGTACTACTAGATCTGCAGGCAGCTATATCAACTTTTACCAATTTCTGTCATCTCTACCATCAGGATTCATAGTGAGAAATAAATATGTGAATTTTACTTTTTTTAATAACTTTATTTAATTGCTCCATTCCCAACCCATAGAGAACGGAGGTACTGAAGGAAATAGCAGTTTCTTGTTTTTTATATAGGTTGGCGCTCATACTAAAATCTAAATTTGTTTATCTTCTTTCAATGCATCTCAAGTACTCCATTCTTCCATTGCTTCAATCACAAACTGTCTACCCCGGCCTAATGCCTCCGATATGGTAGCTGCCGTTCGCCTGTTACCTTATACTCTTAAAGCCATAATAGTAATACCATTAAAAAATTTTACTTATCTAATTTTTGCCTACTATTTTAAAACTTTCAAATGTGCGGCGTTAATACCATTATTCTTATACTTACTCCATACAAAGTCCAATAATATGATATTGTAACATCTGCGTTGACTTAGCCTTCTTGAAATACGTCACGTCACTTTATTGTCACTAATTGATTACGCAAAGAATATACTTCAAACGAATTCGCAACTGTCAAATCTTTACTTTAACGATTCTGTCTACTTACAAATACTGAACTGGGGCGGCAAAACCGATCCACTTATATATTGTATTTTTAGGGTTCTCGAAGTCTCGTGAAACAAATCGAATATGGTCTGGAATATTCTAGAAAACGTCAAAATAAAGGTATTACAAAAATTATAAATTCTAAC